>JAUZSV010417020.1:0-18761 GCA_034780495.1 Parotocinclus cesarpintoi
ACTCAAGACCTTAATATATTTCTGGCTCCAAAAATATGACAATCAACAACATGCCCACTCATTATGTTTTACTGCCCCCCCAAGCAAAGCAGTCCAGAACCGGGGCTGGTCTGCATCAACAAAAAAGTCATACTCATTTAGTAACATCTACTTTAAATACTGATTTATTAGCTTCTACTTTAGATAACTAGCAGTTATCACTTAAATGAAATTCAGGTGATAGTAAAAATGCTCATTGTTCAGCAGCTAATGAATTGTTGAATTGTTAAAATGACCGAATGAATGGTTCTGAGTCTGCAGTGAGCTTTTGCACCTTATGTTACCTCACTGCCACCTGTAGCTGCACACATCATATTTAAAATACAGATGCTTGCCTTCAAAGTTAAAATGAATCAAACTCTACCTATCAGAAGGCTCTAATCAAACCCATCTATTTATTGCACCTTTTATTTACATCCTCCCATGCTCTTTTCACTGGAATTCAACTGATGAAACCAAAATGGAAAGTTCAAGTGGTGTGAAAAGCCAGTTCTGGGAGAACAGCAAACATGTCACCTCCTCTTTCAGATACTTGTAGTGAGTGGGAAAACAAGGTAGAGGTTATCCAAATCCAATTTAGGGCTAGGAAGTGGAGAGAGTGAATTATAATTAAAGCTAAGATTAAGTACATTTTCTGGACCGTGGACTGGCAGTCCCAACTCAAAGTTACCACCACTGTACCAAGCTGTGGTAACCACGTAACTACGATAAAGTTATTGATGCTACAGCATAGCATTTAGATTAGAGATACATAAACGGAGACTGGAGAAGTACACATGTTGGGGAAGGCAACAGGCATCAATCGTACAAATACATCATATAAATGCATTATATAATGAAAAAGTAAAATTTTTGATGGACAACAAGGACACACAACACCTGCCAATGACCCACTGCTGGGATGTGACCATCCAGCTTTGTGAGATTCAATAGTTGCATTCGGTAGGATAGTCATCATTCACATTAATTAATTCACTTTCTTATCCAATTTACCCTAACCAAGATCAAAGGAAAGATGGTGTCTAGCTGGCAGCACAGGGCACAAGTTAAAAACAACCCTAGACAGGGCAGCAATCCATCATAAGGCACTCACACACTATGGACAATTTAGTGACACCAATCAATGTAAAACACATCTTTGAACCCTTGCAGACATGGGAAGAACACGGCAGACATCACACAGAAAGTACTCAGACTGACCCACCTGGGATCAAACCCAGGACAGTCATGCTGTGAGGCGACAGTGCCAAATGTCATCAAAGATTAGTAAGTTGAAATAATTACATAATTAAAAGTTAGGTTAACTCTGATAATTAAACATTTTAAGTCTGAGACACTTACTCCCATTGGTTTCTCCAAAAGTATATGATAACCCTTTTTTGCCAAAACCACAGCAGGTTCCTGTAAAACAAATATTAATTTGTATCGATTAATTCAAAATCTAAAAGCTATTACTAAAGCAGCCAACATCATTGAATAGAAATCAAAGCATAATGTTTATTATTGTCAAAATATAGGGTCTAATCCAGTATTCACTGAGAACAGGCAGAAATACACTCTGAATGGACCAGCCCGTTGATGGATTCCGTAAATCCATCACCCAACCCTCACGTTGCAAGTGCAATCCAGGATTCAAACCCAAGTCTTCAGAAGCTGGCTCTTACCACCAAGCCACAGAAGCTGCTAGTAAGCAGATTTAATTGTTGTAACAGAGTGTGTGAGGGAAATTGCTGTGCAGCCACTGTTTTTCCTCTTGGTAACTTGGTTAATTGCTGCACACTGCTTTGAAATCTAACATCCAATACCAAAGTGTTAACTCTCAGCCCATCTTTGTAGCTGTTACATGCTGTTATTTTACAATCAGCCTAATATAACTAAGCTGTTATTTGTACACACTATCTGCATAAATGTTCAAATGGATATACCTTTAATATTATGTTATGCAAATATTCATGAGGATGTTGTACAGTACTGTATATTTTTCGCATTTACCTTTAAAATCAATCCAGAAATTTTCCTAATGCCATTTAACACTATCTATATTTATCCAGTGGTTTGTATTCTTCTTAATATTACAACATTGTTGAAACCTCATTGAATAATTAACTAAATAGGCTGAATGAATGTGTGCTAACATAATATTGTAATGGTATATGATATTGTATATTTAAATAATAAATACTGATATAAAACTTATATCAGTGATTACAAACCTTGTGAAGGTGATCAGGAGTGCAGATAAACACTGCATCTGCAAACTTCTCCCTCTTTGCCAAACTGCGCCAGTCTATGTAAATATCAGTTAGCAATTTCTCAATGAACTTATTGGATTAGATCAGATAGCCTCATAAGGGACAGAAAAACATATTCCAGATTCAAACAGAATCAATAATGATACATATTTTATTTTTAATTTAGTTATAGCAATTTTTTTTAATTTTATAACAGTTTAAAAATCAATTACTAAAACTAATAATAAATGTCCAACAAGATAATTATTCTGTAACAAGGCATAAGTGTCATTTTTGCTTCTTTTTTAATCAATTTAACAAAATGATTAAACAGCTGATGTGTGCATGTGTCCTGTGTAGGGTGTGGTAGTGGATAATTGTTCATGGAATCTTAATTGTTGTAAATAAAAACTTTCTTTATTTGCTTTTAAATATCACGCTGTACTTTTTTTTTTTTTAGCTTCTTATGAGTCCACTTAAATATGTACATGAAAAAACCTTAACAAATACAATCTCAAATCATTAAACTGGTCTGCATCTGTATCTACATGACAAAGACAGATCAAAAGATTAGTCTATCTGAAAATACTACAATGCAGGCAATAATTGAAGATAACAAAAAACCCATGGGTGAAAGTATCAAGGACAACATGCAATATCATAAACAAGAAAATATTAAAATCAGGTCTGATTAACATGGACTTTACCCAAAATAAATTAAATTATTAGTCTATCTATATGTTTACGGACCATGATGTAAAGAAGTAGGGGGAGAGATCTATAAATCAGAATAGAATAGATTCAGTACTTTTTAAACTGCAATATACACTGCTCGCAAAACTTAGGGAATATTTCCAGATGAATATGAAGCGATTAAAGCAGAAGAGATTAAAGAAGCATTTAATATTATTTAATTAAACAAGATATTCAGAAAATCATATTTTAAAAAGTTGTTTGAAGAAAACAAATGATACACACTCAATTATTGTGATTAAGTAGCAAGGTACGTATTAATGGGAGTGAACAGAAGCACGTTAATCTTGACAAGAGTGCCACACATTGACTGTTCAGTAGAGTGTATGGTCACCCAAGACTCCCAAGACACACTTACAGTGATGGGGCATGGACAGGATCAGAATGTCCAGCGATTGTTGTGGGAACCAATTTGTATTAATTTGGAAATGTCCACTCATTTTTGTAAATATCAGTTAGCAATTTTTTAATTAACATAAATCAGACATTGTTCTGTGAAAGTGTAAACTGTTACCCTCAAACACGTTTTCATTAGCAACTTTGTGAGTCTCTTGAAGCTTCTTTCGTGCAGAACAACTTGGATCAACAATTCCCACTAGCTAATTGAAAAGGAACCACAAACACATAGTGACTTAAAGTACTTGCAATATACACTGAACTTAAGATATCAGAATTCATACATACTTGCATGAGATCAGGATGAATGGTGGCATAGTCAGAGTAGGTCTCACCACGGTTCCCTGCTCCAACCACAATAACTTTAACTGGGGCCTTTTTGACTGAAGCCTACAGTGAAAATGTTTTAAACAAAATATAAATTATTAAATAAATTAAGGACAAAAAATATAATGTACCATTTCCTTTATAATTCTTTGTTTTGTATCTATCAAAAGGGCATTGGAAACTATTTTTGGACTTGTTAAAATTTCTCCTCACGAGTGAATCTGGCTTGATGCAGTTTATGCTCACATTTAGAAATGTTTTCTGTAATTTACTATTTCTAACAGTAAGAGTAACTGCTCTTACCACACCACATCAGGCTGCTTTATCTATCATGGTGTATTGCTCCTGTCACACTGACAAAATCACATTCTAAAAACTCTATTTTTAAATAATATATAAAATTATGTTTTCCTGTAATTACAATACATAACTGCAAGGTTTCCAGTTCACCTGTGAACAATTATCAGCATATGCTGTACATTTAACAAGCCTCATAGATCAAATTTATTTAATAAATTTTTAATAACCGAAGTGAGGAACAGTCGGGGCTATGACAACTGACTGGGAGACCAAAATGAAACCTTATGCTGATGACAATGGTGGCTCTAATTTGTAACTTAACATACTAATTGAAATCAGAGTTTTATATCAGCGGTCTGCAACTGCAATAATTTAAATGGTATTTTAAAATAAAAACATATTAAAGTAATATGCCTAAGCACAAGGTTGAACAAAGCAGAATACCATCAGAATTTTGTTAAGAAGTGTTAATGTCAGAATTCTTAAAACATTTTTATGTCACCCCTAGACAAGAATCTTTCATATAAGCAGCTAAACTTTTTAATGCAGTAAAGCCAGAATAATATGTGGTGATTGTTCTTTACTCTGTCTAAAACAGACACAGAAAGTTACAGAGTGAGAAACTACATGCATTCAGGTAACAGCATGTTAGGCAAGACTGAAACCATGGATATTGAAGTACCACTCTCCACTGTTTATTTCTCTGTCACTGAATTACAAATCAAATTTGTCAGTTGAACAGTAGCATCTCGAGTACTTCAGGAAATAAAGACAAACTCAAGAAGCCAGTTAACATTTCAAGCAAAGCAATAAAGTTGAATGTTTACAGCAATACTGTGGTATGCAAATAACAGAGCTGAAAAATTATAGCTATTATCTCAAATGTATATGTTTCTAAACAGAAAGAAACTCAATTACAAAACTTAACACATTAATAAAAACAGCGGAAATCATCAACAAATATGACAAGACATAAATGTAATAATTTCCAGCTTGACAAAGACAAAGGTAGGAATAAGAAACTACCATATCAATAGAATTATTATTCAACAGATCCGATAAGATCTCTGGTTTGTACATTACAAAGCAAGACGGAAAGATATAAAGACCTAGTTAACAGGAAATATTCCAGTACTTGCAATAATTGCAGATAAGAGATAATTACAAAGCAGAAAACCTATGGGTTAAAGTATAATTAAAAACATGGTGCAATGTCATAAAGGAATATAATCTGTAATAGATTAAGACATTTTAAGATGGTGCCTGTTTGACCTTGACTTTGGCCCAAATATGTTAGATAAACTAAAATGTGGTCCATGAGTGGGTTGTACGATGGTTGATGGGGTCAGGGTGACTTTCAAACACTTAAAAATAGCAACATTGATTCTAAAAAAAATTATCTTTTGGGCAAAATAATAAATAAATGGTATTCAAAATAACCACCATGAAATGAAATTTTGAAATATACACAGCAATATAAAACAATGTCAAATCATTTTAAAAAACTTTTGAAAGAAAATGGAAAGTGAAGTGAGTGGTAATTATATCATTTTGGAGAACTGGCATAATAGCCATGCATTACAATGAAAAACAAACTACTCACTGGAGAGTGTTTTGTTGGATTTGTTACTTAATAACACCAGCAGAATACGGCATGACACTGGTACATTGAAGGCTATCCATGTTCAGAACGCTAAACATTTATTACAAACTTTTTGGATTAGATCAGATAAGGGACAGACAAACATATTCCAGATTCAAACATAAAATCAGTAATGATGCATATTTTATTTTTAGTTAAGTTATAGCAAAAGCTGATTTTATTAGAGTTTTTAAAAAATAAATTACTAAAACTAATAATAAGTGTCCATTTACCAAGATAATTATTCTGTAACAATTGTCATTTGTTGCTTCTTTTTCAATAAATTAAACAAAATGATTAAACAGCTGGTGTGTGCATGTGTCCTGTGTAGGGTATGGTAGTGGTTATGAAGTGTAAGTGATAATTGTTCATGGAATTGTAATTGTTGTAAATAAAAAACTTGCTTTATTTGCTGGAAATATCATGCTGTACTTTTTACAGACAATGTTATGCTTCTTAGAGCTTCTTATGAGTCCACTAAACTATGTTTAACCATAGAGTATAATCAGTTTGTTGACTTACTTTCAAAAAGTAAGAAAACAATCAATTGTCAGTTTGATTTAATTTAAAAACAGCATGAGATTACCTATTATCAGTAACTGACCAGTTTAAACAAAAAATAAATAAATAAATGAAGCATATATATATATATATATATAACAATGTGGAGAATTCCCATGTTCGTAGGTTTAAATGCTACAAATAATCTAAAGGAAATGAAGGAATTTTATATATATATACTCAGGAAACCAACTGTAGTGTTCAAAGACACTTGAAAAAACCTTAACAAAGACAATCTCAAATCATTAAACTGGTCTGCATCTGTATCTACATGACATGATCAGAAAATATCACAATGCAGGCAATCATTGAAGATAACAGAAAAGCCATGGGTGAAAGTATCAATGACAACATGCAATATCATAAACAAATGGAGGAAAATAAAATATTAAAATGGGGTCTGATTAACATGGGCTTTACCCCAAACAAATTAAATTATTAGTCTAAATGTTCTAAAAATGTTTACAGACCATGATGAAAAGGAGTAGGGGGAGAGATCTTGAAATCACCGTAGCATAGATTCAGTACTTTTTAAGACTGCAATATACATTGCTCGCAAAAATTTGGAAATATTTCAAGATGAATATGAAGCGACTAAAGCAGAAGAGATTAAAGAATCATTTAATATTATTTCATTAAACAAGATATTCAGAAAATCATATTTTGAAAAGTTAGCAAGGGACATAGTAGCAAGGGACATATTAATGGGGGTGAACAGAAGCATGTCAATCTTGATAAGAGTACCACACATTGACTGTTCAGTAGGGTGTATGGTCACCCAAGACTCCCAAAACTTACAGCGATGGGGCATGGACAGGATCAGAATGTCCAGCGATTCTTTTGGGAACCAATTTGTACTAATTTTGAAATTTCCACTAATTTTTGTAAGCCGTAAGTAATACTGCAATATTTTCAAGAATAAAAACATGGACATAAACAGAACTGCAAAGAACAACATAATTCTGAAAATATTATTATATGCATACATCTCTCAAACAACAGCTTTAGGGTTTAAAGATGGACTTATTTTTTTTAAGAAATATGGAATAAACTGTTACTAGACTATGAAAAAGACTAGAGCAATAGTCCATGTTTATTAAGATATGGATATTACAATTAAAAACTAAGAACAGAACCAGGATTTTCCTGATTTTTATTTTCACACAAAAAAGAAAAAAATATATGTATTAATTCAATTTATTAACAGATTGTTTTACTGAAATAAGCTGATAAAAATTGGTTACTATCAAAGCTACTAATTTGGATTAATAGTTAATACTCATTATTAATATTACTGGCATAGTTGCCTAGATTCAAGCAACATTGTATCTGTATCTGAAAAGCTACTGAAAATGTACAAGCATACATAAAGACATTAAAAAGATTCCTAAGTTAACTTGCTTACCATCATCTTTCAACAAGTTGTAGCGATCTGTCTAGCATTCAAAGAGCAGTGTGGTACAGGTTAATGTTCTAGTAAATAATTAAACCTGTGAGAAAGCCGACTTTTAACTGTTTAGATAAAAAGGTCTTGCTAGCTATTGGAAACATAATTATGGCATGTCAATTGTTCTCCAAAGTTTATTTTTAACCTGAAAGTTATGAATTAATTATTAATTAGACGTTGCATTACATCTTTCTGAAATATGGATTAGGTTTCTGTTATGTTTCTAAAGGTATTTAATCGACAAAAAGCAAAGAAGAACACAACAGACAAGAAAGCTAAAATCTCAATTTACTAACAATAAATGTCTATGAATTAGCATTAATTACTAATTTAATCAGCAAGCTATCTGTTAAGTAACATTATTTAAAACTTAATGTTTACGTGGTCTGCAATCCATTTGCCCTCTGCAACTTTTTTTTTACTTAGTCACTTTCCATTGCATTAATGTTAAGAATACTCTTTAATGGTATACAACTTTGTATACAACAAATATAAAGATGCAATTATTGGTACACCTTGAACAGATTGAAAGGAGGGTAGATGATCAAAATCTTATTTCATTGAACAAAATTAATTATTTAAAAATCATACACTTTGACTTTCTGGATTTTTTTTTGGATTCTGTATCTCACAGTTAAAGTGTACCTATAATAATTCTTTGCAGGCAGGAAATCTTTGGCAAAATTGACAGTGTATCAAACACTTATTTTCCCCATTGTATATATACACACAGAGTGCTTACAGTTACATCACTTAGCAGACGCCCTTATCCAGAGCAACTTACAATTAATACAGTCCTACAATTCAAGTAACCGTGGGTTAAGGGCCTTACTCAGGGACCCAACTGTGGCAAAAGTGGGATTTGAACTCTGGACCTTACAATCCAAAGTCTAGTACCTTAACCACTAGGCCACCACAGCCCCATGTTAAAATTAGAAGTGCTACAAAACCATACCAAATTTTTCAAAGAGGAGTTGGGACAGCTCAAAGGTACTAAGACTCAGATACATGTCCTGTAGACAAGAAAGCTGTACAAGGAAGTTCTATGCTTCAAACCATGGCCATTGGCTTTTTCCATGAAACCTTTGGTAGGAAAGGAGCTCCAGTGACTCCTAGAGGACAAAATTATAGAACCAGTTAAGTTTTGAGACTGGAAAGGTCCAATAGTTCCTGTACTGAAACCTATTCGAAGCTATAAACAAGTTTTGGAGACTATACGTTCACAGTGAAGCCTGAACAACACCCTATTACAAAGATAGAATATCTTCTTGGTGAAAGATTCTCTAAATTGAAAATGTGTACCAACAATTTATGCTGTGTGATGAGGCTAAGAAGTATGTAACTGTGAACACACACAAATGCCTATTGAAGGTTAACATTTGGCGTGTCTTCAAGTCCTGCCATATTCCCGCGCATAATGGAGAGTATTTTGCAAGATATTACGTGTGACAATATACAGTACTTGTATGATATATTGGTGAGCTGAACAACTTAGCAACCTGGATGAGGCATTGGCCCTGTTAAGTGACAGTGGTCTCAGGCTCAAATGGAATAAGTGCAACTTTAAAAAAGTATATGTTGTATACCTAATTCATAGTGTTGATGCTACAGGTCTCTACCACATAGCTGAAAAACGTTTCAGCTATTCAAGAGGCACCAACACCCAGAAATGTGACCAAACTGAAGGCTGACTATCACCTTTTGACCTATCAACAACTTTAGCACTTCTTCACAAACTGTTGAGAAAAGACAAGACATACAAGTGTGTGGGGGGGCATGGGGGGGGCTGTATTTGAAAGAGTCAAGACCCTCATGCAAATTCTTGGCACACTACAATTCAAACAAAGAGTTGCTACTGGCATGTAATGTATCCCCTTATGGGGTGTGAGCTGTCATATCGCACAGAATGCCAGATGACTTGGTCCAACCAATTGGAATTGTGTGTAATACACTTAATGTGGCTGATAGGAATTACTCCCATTATCTGTGATATTTGGTGTAAAAAAGTTCCACAACTACCTGTATGAGAGAAAATTACCGTAATCACAGACCACAAACCATTCCTTACCTTATTCAACGAGTTGAGAGAAGTCCCTTAGATGGCATCACTAGCATAGCATATGAAAATGTTGCTAGCATATGAATATGCAATTTTATATAAGGCAGGCAAAGATCACAGTAGTACAAATGCAATGAGTCAAATTCCAGTCAATGTGATGGGGAAATACTTACAGGAGGAAGAGACAGAGCATTGCTACTGGAAAAGATGGACGCACCTGTAATAACTTCCAGGCAGGTATAGAAATGGACAGATAGAGAATCATAGGAACCAGAGTGCCCTGAGCATTGTTCAGTTACCACATAAATCCCCAAGGTACCACAGTTAGGTCACCAGTTAAACTGTTGCAAGTGTGATCCACTCAAGAGCTACTGTATCCAGACTTTAAGGGAAAGGTAGTACAACAACAGTTACCAGTTACACCAAAAGCTATACCATGATCATCCAGAATGGATTTTTTTCAGCAGGGACCTGCAGTAGTATCCACTAGATAACTGGCATCACCTTTAGAAATACCCTCATATTCTGTTTAACTGAGGTCAGTAAAGCTCTTTCTACAGAAGTGAGGTACATGCCTGTGCTTAGTTGAGTATTTTGAAGCATGTTCAAATGGACAGAGGCATTAGGTCCTCTACTTAACACTTGATGGAGTAGACTCAGTGGGTACCTTCAGAATGCTATTGCTATTGTTTGGCTTCTTTGTATTAAAGAGGATTGCTTGTCCTTTTTATCAGTCATGATGACATTGTGACATTGTAGCTTAGCTTTAACTGTAAGCCATTCTGCCAAGTCTTTCAAAGTGTAAGTAAGGGTCCAGGTGTGTCTTTGTGTCTGGAGGCGATCTTGTACCTGTAGGTGATCCACAAAACTGTCCTGTAAGTATTTGAGAGCTTACTCAGGAGCTGATCTACATGGGCAGTTACTGTAAGGTCTTAACTACTATAGACTTTCAAGTGACTTAAGCATTCCCACAAGCAGATTCACTTTGAGAGCAGATTTTCAGAAAGGCTTAGTTGTCACAAGCTTTCACTTAAGATTCATTGAAGATAGCAGCAATTTCAAACTGTGCAGGCTTGAGTTGTTGAAGATGAAGATTGGACTGGCCCAACATTTCAAGGCAAATATAAAATGATTGCGGGCTTCTAAGCTTTGGTGTGATGCCATTCAAAGGTTGTGGGTTGAAGTCCCACCAGAGTCAGTGCTTTTTTAACATGCGGCTTTGATAAAACGATTTTTTTCATTGGTTTTTGAAGGTCTTTCACCTGAGCAGCAATACTAATACAATAGCAACTAAGTGGAGTTATGGAGTCCTGCAAAACACGCCTGGCCCTTAAATTAGTTTATGTGCTTTTTGGTTTAGATTTCAAATTCAACAGAACATCGCAATGACTTTTAAGACATAAGAAATGTTGTAATACAGTAATTTGACAATATAAGTGTAGTGCTGCCATCTAGTGACGCATGGTTAAGTTTCATTTTTTGTATACCCTTGCTTTTTCGCTACAATAAACACGTGGAAGTTTAACAGGTTATGCGCCCAGCTCAAAAGGAAAAAAACGGCTGTTTTCACGCGGTATTTTTAAACGGTTTTGTGGGATTCACAATGGAAGATAGACTGTTTATTGAGAAGCTGTGTGGTCTAGAGAACTGGGCAACATGGAAATTTAAGATGGAGCATCTATTGAAAGCTAAAGGACTATGGGGCATGGTAATGGAAACGGAGAACTTAGCGGCAGATGCTAATGCGCAAACACAAGCTGAATTCACAAAACGGAAAGAAAAGGCATTCTCTGTGTTAGTGCTGAATGTAAGTACTCCCCAGTTGTATCTGATTACAAGCTGTCAGACTCCAAAAGAAGCGTGGAATACGCTAAAATGACATTTTGAGAGAGATACTTTGGCAAATAAAGAAAAAAATACTTCAGGTGTGAAATGAAGGAAGGAGAAACCATAACTGAGCATTTAAAACGAATGAAAAAGTTAACTGACAAGCTAGGAGCTATAGGGGCTGTAATTGAAGATGAAGACCAGATTGCAACACTGCTACGTAGCCTGCCATCAAGCTATGCAACAATTGTCACTGCACTAAAAAACAAAGATGGACAACTTGACACTGCAGTTTGTGCAGCAAGCATTAATAAATGAGGAGCAAAAGAGAGTCCACGACAACGGTAATGTTGGTAGCGCTTTATCAGGTGATGCATCAGCTATGTCGACACAAGTTCGTGGAGACATGCAGGCTAATTACAAGACAGTGGGAACTGACAGATCTAAATGGAAATGCTATAAGTGGCCACTTATAGCAAAGAAGGTCATTTAAAGCGTAATTGTCCAAGTATATAAAATAAAAATAAAACCCACAAGGCTAAAAGCATGACATGTGAGGATGCTGAAGACTCATCTGAGTGGGCCTTTGTTGCTATAGAGGCTAATTAGAATGTGATGCCGCAGCAGGTTAAGTGGCTGATTGACTCTGGAGCATCAAAACAAATGACAAATGACAAAAGATGGGAGCTGCATTTTTCAGCTCCTGGCTCTGTAGCGCAGTGGATAGCGCATTGGACTGCTAAGCTGGTCTTTGAGGCCATTCAAAGGTTGTAGGTTCAAGTCCCACCAGAGTCACAGGCTTTACAAAACCCTTCCCGATCAGTCTTCATGTAGAGGAAGAAAACCCTGGCAATTACTGAAAAAAACATTTCTTGAAGTCCTTGGATGTCTCTAATCACTGACAAGTTTCTCTTGCTGTTGTGAAGCTGTTAATGGATTGCAATTGTTTTTTGTTATACCAGAACAACCAATTACTGAAATCCTTAATCGTTCATGAAGGTCGTTCGGTTGTTAGGGGAAAGAATCTACCATTTTTAACGTTGAAAGCTGATCTTTGAGGCCATTCAAATGTTGTGGGTTCAAGTCCCACCAGAGTCACAGGCTTTACAAAATCCTTCTCGGTCAGTCTCAATGGAGAGGAAGAAAACCCTGGCAATTACGGAAAACCCATTTCTTAAAATCCACGGATGTTCTTGAACGTCTCTAATCACTGACAAGTTTCTCTCGCTGTTGCAAAGCTGTTCATAAAGGTCTCTTGTTCGGGGCAATAACCTACTGTTACATGCTAGTGGAGCATGTATGTTGTTTTTTTGTTTGTCTTTCTGTTTTCCCTTTCTCCTGTTCTCTACCTGTCACTCTTCATTACAGGTTAAGTGGTGGTCCAATCAGAGCTGCTGTTAGTGCCTGAGAGGCGGGGCGAAGAGGACAATAGGAAGCTGCCTAACAGAGAGGGAGAGAAGAGGGAGAGAGTGTTTGTTTGGCTGTGTTGGGAGGCTGCATTTGGCAGAAATGTTAAAGAAAGTTCTGTAAGGACTAACTGTGTTCTGGACTGGTATTTTTGCTGTGTTTGATGGGAAACGTGGACAGGCAAGTAGGGCGCCCACACATTCACACATGTAGATAAAATGCTGTTTAGACACACTAGGTAAGGGGCGAGTGCCACCCGCTGTATTTTGGGCGAGGGCTAGCTTCTAATAGGCAGGCCTAGTTTCTGTTGTTGATTTATTTTCTTTGGCACCGTCCTTGTCCACCCTTTTTCCCCATGAGCGATACAATGAACATTTGTTTGAAACTGTGAAACACTTTATGGTTAAAACCAGTTACGTTATATACGTTTTGTTATAAAAGAAAATGCAGTAAAGCCAAAAGAAACATTTGAACCAGAGACAGTTGTTGTGTGTTTCCTTCCATCCCGAGTCACTTGTCTATTCATGTTACCCCGCATTTGCAACCCCTGGGCTTAATCTAGTCGAATAAATTAAAAAGTAAAGAAGTGGGATGTAACATATGGGGGCTCGTCTCTTTTAATTAATCCAGACATGTGATTTTGGATGGTTGGGTTATGTTTTATTGCGGTTTAAGTGTTGTATGTTACACTACTCATTTTCTGTGCACCTAACATGGCTACTGCAAAGTTTGACTTACAAGAGTTTTTAGCTAATCCTTCATTTGAAACATTAAATCTGTGTAAAAAAGATGAATTACTTAATATTGCAGTGCATTTCAATCTCTCAGTTTCAAGAGCTTTATTGAAGTCTGATATTCGAAAGTTAGTTATGGAGCGATTAGTTGAAGTAGGTGTTTTAGCTGTAGTTCCTGTGGTAGACACAACTGTTGAAGATGCTTTAACTGATTCTGCTGTTTTTACTGAAGGGAAGATTCCACCTGACCAAGAAACTAGGCGGGTGGGGGTATCACCGGTGCCGTTAGAGGGAATAACCACACCGGCTGTGACGACAAAGGCTGTGAGACCTGAGATAAGAGGTACTCTACCTCGCTTTGAACCTTTTTCCCCTACTTCAGTTCAGTCTTCTGAATCTTTGACAAGAGGTCGAATTAAAGTGCAATTAGCACGTATTCAACAGGAAGCAAAAGAAAGAGCAGAGGCAAGACAGTCTGAATTCGATTTTAAACTGGCAATTCGTAAAATGGAGTTGGAGTGTGAAAAGGAGATTAGACTGCGTGAAATGGAGCTGAAGTCCAGGGAACCTATCTCAGTCCAGGTGCCGCAGCAGGTTTCCGTTACATCCTCACCTCCTCGTGCTTCTCCTATTTTACCACCTTCAAATGCTCAAGCAAACGCTATACAGTCCGGTGAGTCTGCTATGTCTGACATAAACACAACCCCATTTGATTTAACTAAATATATTTCTCTGGTACCCTCGTTCAGAGAGAGTGAGGTAGACACCTATTTTACCATTTTTGAGAGGCTTGCTACAACTTTGCGTTGGCCAAAAGATGTGTGGGCACTGTTGCTGCAGTGTAAATTAGAAGGTAAAGCCAGAGAAGTATGTTCTGCTTTGTCACTAAGTCTTAGTTATCAATATGAAGCTGTTAAAGCGGCAATTTTAAGAGCATATGAGCGTGTTCCCGAAGCGTATCGACAACAATTTAGAAACTGTAAGAAACTCTCTACACAAACGTTTGTCGAATTTGAGAGAGATAAAGGTATAAAGTTTGATAAGTGGTGCTCGGCTAGTGAAGTTCATGACTTTGACTCTTTGAGAGAGTTAATATTGTTGGAGGAATTTAAAAACTGTGTACCAGAGCGGATAGTTATGTATCTGAATGAGAGAGCAGTTACTACTGCTTCTCAAGCAGCAGTTTTAGCGGATGAATTTGTTTTGACTCACAAGCAAACTTTTAAAATGCCTAAAGCCGACTACTCAACTGACCTAACTCCAAAGCCTTCTATTAGTAACTGGTCACCTCCACGTCCAAGTAACAGAGAATGCTTTTATTGTCATAAATCTGGACACATTGCTGTTAACTGTCTTGCCCTAAAGAAAAAACAGGAGAGACAGGGTAAGCAAAGTGTCAGTTCTAGTCAGACAAAAGCTGTAGTACTTGCTCGTTCGTTATCTGAGGATAAACTACTTCGTTGTGAGAAGTCTGAGGTAGACCCTTGTTATCAGCCATTTATTTTAAAAGGCAGGGTTGGTTTGGTGGGGGATATTGATCTTAGATCTATCAGGATATTGAGAGATACTGGAGCGGCCCAATCTTTTATATTAGCTGACGTACTCCCATTCTCTGAACAGTCTTTTTGTGGTTCTTTTGCCGTATGTCAAGGCTTAGAGATGGGTTATATCAAAGAACCTTTGCACCAGGTACAGTTGGTAACTGACTTGTGTTCTGGAATCGTCAAGGTTGCTGTCTGTTCTGCTTTACCTGTAAAAGGAATTGAGTTCATCTTAGGAAATGATCTTGCTGGTGGGAGAGTGTTACCGATTTTGGAAGTGTTAAACTGCCCGGACGTTACGTTGCAAGTGTCTGGTGATGAGACTATTTTTCCAGCCTGTGTGCTTACTCGTGCTCAGTCAGTAAAACTGGAGAATATGGTTAATTTAACAGATTCATTTCTAGCTGCTGGTGAAATGTCTGAAGCTTTGTGTCCTGCAGTTAATACCACATTGGTGCAGAAGAGACATGCAGGTCTACGTAACTCCTATGATAAGCAGGACATTGAGTTGGCTGTTGGTCATGATCAGCTGGTAGAAGCACAGAAGTCTGATCCGAGTTTGAGTAAGTACCGTAGCATGTTGGGTACATTAGATACACCTGACCAGTCTGTGTTATATTTTACTGACAATAATGTGTTGATGCGCAAATGGAGTTCCCGCTGTGATCCTGAACATGATTATGTCTTCCAGATTGTTGTCCCAGCAACGTATAGACAACATGTTTTGTCTTTAGCCCATGATAGTCCCTGGGCTGGTCACTTGGGTATAACTAAGACTTATAATCGTATCCTGAAGGATTTCTTTTGGCCTGGGATGAAATCTGACATTGTACAGTATTGTCGATCTTGTCATGTTTGTCAGATTACAGGAAAGCCTAATCAAACGGTGCCACCTGCTCCTTTATGTCCGATTCCTGTCATCGGTGAACCGTTTGAAAGAATACTCGTTGACTGTGTTGGACCACTGCCGAAATCTAAAACAGGAAATCAGTTTTTACTTACCATCATGTGTACAGCTACTCGTTTCCCCGAAGCAGTTCCTTTACGTAAAATTACAGCTCCCAAAGTAGTTCAGGCTTTGGTGAAATTCTTTTCGGTGTTTGGGTTGCCAAGGATCATTCAGACTGACCAAGGGACAAATTTTTTATCTAGAGTATTTGCTCAAGTGATGAAAACCTTGATCGTTCAGCATGTAGTTTCCAGTCCGTATCACCCTCAGTCTCAGGGAGCACTTGAAAGATTCCACCAATCTTTAAAGTCGATGTTGCGTCGATTCTGTCTAGAGACAGGTAAAGCATGGGACGAAGGCGTTCCACTGATGTTGTTTGCTGTTCGTGAGGCGGTGCAAGAGTCACTTTCCTTTAGCCCTGCAGAGCTTGTATTTGGACATACTGTTCGTGGACCACTAAAACTGCTTAAAGAGACATTTCTGGCAAGTAATACAACTGATTCCTCAAATGTTTTAGACTATGTTAGCAAATTCCGTGAGAGGTTACATAAAGTGTGGGAGCTTGCTAGTGAAGCTTTAAGTTGGTCTCAAAAGAAAATGAAGATATCTTTTGATAAGAAGGCTGTTTCACGCAGTTTTAAGCCTGGGGACCAAGTTCTGGCATTGTTGCCCGTCCCAGGCTCTTCTTTAGCTGCGAGATTTTCAGGCCCCTACACAGTACAGAGGAAAATCAGTCAGACTGATTATGTTATTGGGACTCCTGAACGAAGGAAAACTAGTCGAGTGTGTCACATTAATATGTTGAAAGCATATCGTTCTAGGGATGCTCCTGCGAAAGAGGCTGAGCCGCAGTCTGTTGCTGTCGTAAGTACTAACTCTTCTCCTACTGCTGATCTAGATGGGTTAGACTTTCATAGACAATCTCTCCTTAGTGCTAGACTGTGTAACTCGCAAGCTTTGGCAGAACTATCATCCAGGTTAGGCCATTTGTCAATTGAGCAGCGTAATGACCTTGTTAAACTGATTCAGTCCTTTCCGGCGATATTCAGTGACATTCCTCGTCAAACTACTATGCTGAAACATGATATTAAGGTGACAACTAGTATTCCTATTAAACGGCATCCTTATCGTACTAATGTTACGAAGAGAGCCATTATGAAAAGAGAGGTAGAATATCTTTTAGAGCATGGTTTCGCGAAGCCTAGCATTAGCCCTTGGAGCTCACCTTGTTTGCTAGTTCCTAAACCAGATGGAACGTTTAGATTCTGTACCGATTACAGAAAGGTGAATAGTGTTACAGTTTCTGATTCCTATCCATTGCCTCGTATGGATGATTGCATTGATAATGTAGGGGCTGCTAGCTATGTCACGAAGTTAGACTTATTGAAGGGTTACTGGCAAGTACCACTAACTTCTGAGGCTTCAGATATCTCTGCTTTTGTGACACCGGATGATTTCCTTCAGTATACGGTGATGGCTTTTGGCTTAAAGAATGCTCCAGCTACTTTTCAGAGACTTATCAATATGGTGGTGGGGAACATTTCTGGATGTTCTGCTTATTTAGACGATGTAGTTGTCTATTCATCAGATTGGCCTAGTCATATGAAAACTTTACACACACTCTTTGAGAGTTTGATGTCTGCTTCCCTTACACTCAACTTAGCTAAGTGTGAATTTGCACAAGCCACTGTAACATATCTGGGTAAGCAGGTAGGGGGAGGTCATGTACGCCCGCTGGATGCTAAAGTAATTGCCATTGTTTCTTTTCCAGTCCCACGTACACGGCGTGAGCTACGACGTTTCCTAGGCATGGCCGGTTACTATCGAGGTTTCTGTAAAAATTTTTCAACTGTAGTTGAACCCCTTACTAAGCTGCTTAGCCCTGCCCATCCATTTCAGTGGTCTTCAGACTGTGAACATGCTTTCCAGAGTGCTAAATTGCTATTGAGTGAGACGCCTGTTCTTGCTGCCCCTGATTTTACTAAGCCATTTCAACTTGAAGTGGATGCTAGCGCTGTTGGTGCTGGAGCTGTCTTGGTGCAAGAAGATGATTCTGAAATACTACACCCAGTGTGCTATTTTTCAAAAAAGTTTAAAAAACATCAGTTGCATTATTCTACTATTGAAAAAGAAACTCTTGCATTACTTCTTGCTCTCCAACATTTTGATGTGTATGTAGGTTCGAGTAACATACCTGTCGTTGTATACACTGATCACAACCCGCTGGTATTTTTGTTGCACATGTACAATCATAATCAGAGGTTGATGAGATGGGCACTTATTTTGCAAGACTATGTGCTTGAAATTAGGCACAAACGAGGAGTAGATAATGTGGTTGCTGATGCATTGTCTCGAGTGTAGCTGAACGTTACTAACGACATGGGTTAACAGTGGTAGGTACTACTGTTGTCTTTTGGGGGGGCGTGTTACATGCTAGTGGAGCATGTATGTTGTTTTTTTGTTTGTCTTTCTGTTTTCCCTTTCTCCTGTTCTCTACCTGTCACTCTTCATTACAGGTTAAGTGGTGGTCCAATCAGAGCTGCTGTTA
>JAUZSV010417021.1:0-10984 GCA_034780495.1 Parotocinclus cesarpintoi
TATTTCATTATGGGAGATTTAATTTTGAAGTATCCCCTAATTATTGTGCCCTATTTTTTTATGAGCAGTAAATTAAGCTTACATTTGACTAGCTATACGAAGGGAATTATTTGTGATTTAAGAGAAGATAGTGTGACTTTGAAGCACTGTGTCTCGCTCTTAACAGCATTGAGGTCATTTTTTTCCTATTTTATTTATGACTTGAGCCATATATTTCAGAGGAGTGCAGGGAACAGAAAGTGTGTAGAAGCTTTGAGAAATTAACACATTTAACTCTGGAACACATTTAAATTGTCTGCTTGTGTTCTTTCAGTAACGGGCCACCCACAATGGTCACCTCTGTATTTGGTGGTGTGCTGCAGAATGAAGTGAACTGCTTGATATGTGGCACAGAGTCAAAGAAGTTTGACCCATTTTTAGGTGAGCTTTATCTCCAATATATTCAGAATTCTGAACTCTGAGTTTAAGAGAGCTCTTGGTAAGTAACATGCCTGAATTCCAGACCTTTCATTGGACATTCCCAGCCAGTTCAGAGTAAAACGAACAAAGGACCAAGAACCAGGGCCGGCTTGCACCTTGAGAGGTACGTAGCTATAGTTGGATATTTTTTTTATGTATTTTTTAGATTTTGTATTTATTTTTGGTTGTGCTCCCCTTGTTATTTCCAAGGAATCATATAGTAACAATCAGAGGGATTTTCTATATTCTTACATTTTCTGTATATGGTTTGTAGGGAATGTAAATAGAAAACCTTTGTACTGACTCATTTGCATTGTAGTTTTTTTGAAATTAGAGAAAACCTTTCATATTTTTGACTGTCTGTGCAAGTTAATCGCCTACTTAGTAACTGAGGCTGTGCAAATGTGTATATTCTTAGAATGCTTGTCTGAATAAATACAGTACCTGAATGATTTATCTAAAGCATGCCTACACCCACCTGACTTGATATTACATATGCACCTATCCCAGTTTTGTCTTCTGAATCCTGGTCAACTGGGTGTCAACTGATACAAAGTACTCATCTGATGTTCTTTAAAAATGTTTACATTGAAAAATGTATCACAAACATCAAAATGAATAAAGAATGTACTACAACAAACCAAATACCCATTCAGCGCTTGAATTTCATGACTCTTCTTAAAACTAGGCTTATCCTTTTAAAAAGTGTATAGATCATGGATTCACAGGATGCACTGAAATCTAATTACAGCACATGAACACCAGTCAAGTAAAACCCTTTGAGGAGTTCTTCCCCCATCTTTTTTTTTCCTTTTAGTTAATGATTCAATTATGTATGTTCTGTCTTGTGGAGTTTTTTAAAAATGGTTGACACATAATTACAATAATCATATGGGTAGATTAATATACAGTTCTTATTAAGTGAGAAAAGTAAATTTGCTGGTCAATGGAATGCATCGTTACTGGAATTCATCGTTTGTGGAATTTGTGACCTTTTTTAGACTGCCTTATTAGTTTTACTGATCTGGAGGAGCTTGATGAAACAGAGCTCTACATGTGCCATAAGTGTAAAAAAAGGCAAAAGTCCACCAAGAAATTCTGGATTCATAAACTTCCCAAGGTAATTTGTCTTTCCTGGAAACTACATTTTGCTTTATTTTAAACATTATAATTTCCTTATTTTTTGCTTGTGCTTTTTTCTGTTGCAGGTTCTGTGTCTGCACCTAAAGCGTTTCCACTGGACAGCATTCCTAAGAAATAAAGTTGATACATATGTAGAGTTTCCACTACAAGGACTTGACATGAAAAACTATTTACTGGAGGTGAGAGCTGAACATGTTCTCTATTAAACTCTTCTAAAGTTTCTTGACTGGTTTATCAATATTGACCTGTGTGCATTTCCAGTCTGAAAACGGTCTGCCTGATAGATGCCTGTATGACCTCTCTGCAGTAGTGGTGCATCATGGATCTGGGTAAGATAACTTTTTTTTTGTCTACAAGTGTAGGTTTCAAAGTAATTTGAAGTTGGATCCCTGTGGTGTCACAGTAGTTGAATTGACTGTTGTCTTTATGGCCTGTCACCAGTAGGGGGTGGTATGTAAACATCATGTCTTCCCCACGCTCAGTCTTTGTGTGGTCTTTCCTGAAATGCAGTTCCCACAACAAACACTGGGGAGCATATTTCAGTTGAAATGTTTAATGGGATTGTTTTTAATAGGGTCTATTAAATGAACATCGTTGACATTAATAGCTGAAGGACAAGTTTTGTTTTTCAGATTTGCCCTGATTTCTTCTGACTGATAAAACTAGGAACAAAAAAATCAGTTTACTTATCATAAAGAATATTTTAATGTTTGGAAAGAGCAAATTTAGATAGCCTGTGACTAAGCAATTTTTGGAATACTGTAAAAAAAAAAAAAAAACATCGTTTTTATATCGAGAAGACATAAAACAACCACTTTTCACAAAATGAACCGAAGCTGTGCATATTTTGTTAATGTTAAGTTACAGTCTGTAGCTTATATACTTTTCTTTTTGAACTAAAAAAAATAAACAAATTTACAAAATAGTGTAATTCTGGCAGAAAATCTGGTGGTGTCACTGCAGTATTTTTGGGCTAATTATTAATATTTACAATAGATGTCTATGGACAGTACACAGGCTTTTACTGAAAATGGAACGAAGGCCTTTTGTGAATGACTTCCCTTCATAGGTTCTCTTTAGAACTATATATTTTGCAAGTATCTGGCCCTGCAGTATCCAAGCTGGGTTTGAGCCATTAATCATGTTATGTCAAATCATTTAAGCTGTTTCACAGGAGAATAAAACTAACTACTATAACAATTGACACTAATCTAATGGGTATTTCGTGAATTATTTACGTGAGATGTGTGCTCTTTATAGTGAATGCCTACTGTTCTTGACTTCAAGACCTTATCATCAAAAGTATTTTGCTGACAGAACTTCTGGCTTTAACCCTCCATCTTGGCACCACAAAGCATTTTATTGAAGAATACAAGGCCAGAGTAGAAGGTCTCTAGTCTATTTTGGTACATCTGTCAGTGCAAGACCATCTACACAAGGTTTTAATCAGTACAAAGAAGTTAATAAGCAGAATGTGGTATCTATTATACTGTTGATACTGAGTCATGATACTGACTTTTTATTACACCTCTTCCTGTCGAAGTAAACATGAATCATTCTAGTAAATGTTTGCCTGAATGTTCAAATATTGCAATATTTATCCCAGCAATCTAAATGATTGATATATGAATAGTTTTTCCCAAGTTTTGCTCAGCCTTATTTCAGAGATGGCACCGCATCTTTAGTTTAGCTCATATGACCTAAAACCTATACAGTACCGGGAAGACATATGGACCCCATGTGCCCCCAGGTCATTGCAGTGAGACAAAGGAAACATGCCTGCTTGTAAGGCATTCCCCAAACTTTATGGACACAGACCACTGTACAAAATAAACTCTAAGCTACTTGTAGAAACAAAACAGTAGTAGCACTTGCTATATCTGCTCTCAGCATCACTGCTCCTCTTTCTGAATATGAACTCCCGAAATGCGCATCTTCTGAAAATAAAAACTGTAACCAACGCAGGAAGAATGTGTTCTAGTGTTATCAGCTATTATAATATACATATTAAGTGTCAATGTGTGTAGAATATTTTCCAGATACAATCTATAAACATAATACAAGACAGCTCTTGAAGCTCTTGTTTATTTATAGTATTAGCACACTAAAGCATCAACAGGCTGTGCCAAGTAAGACAAAAAGTGATGAAGCATTGATAATCATTCATGCTCCTGGTCATTTGCCCAAAAATGCAATTCTGTATTCAGGTAATGGCATTCCCAAGAACCTCTTAATTACGTAATCATTAGTTTGTTACTTTAAGAATGCTGTTTATTCTGGTTGTACTTATGATCTGTACTATATGACGTCATTTTTCTATGGCAATTATCAGGTAAACTGGCTGCATTCTAAAAGTGGGTTATGACTTCGGAATGGACCACAGGCTCATTTTTACTCGTTTTATGTTACACTTTCTTTGTTGTTTCTCTGCCGTTTGGTATTGTAAAATGGCATGTAGGAAGAAAACACTACATTACTGCACATTCACTCCTTTTCGTTCTCTCCTAGGGTGGGATCAGGCCATTACACAGCATATGCGCTTCATGATGGCAACTGGTATCACTTTAACGACGGCACAGTGACTGTGGTCAGTAAGGAGACGGTGGCCAAAGCCAAGGCCTATATTCTATTTTACACAGAGCGAACAGAGCAGGACAGCGCCGGCTCTACACTTTAATCGGTTTTACTGTACCATTAAGCCTTCAGAATGGTAGTCTGTGTCTTCTGCACACAGTTCCACAAGCTTTAGCATTTCTTTTCCACCCACAGTGTCAACACAAAGAACCTCAGTAAAATCAAATTGCTGAAGAAGAAACATTCCTATTGTTGGCTTTTATTGCTTTTATTTAGAGTCAGAAGGTGATTGTTGGTACTGATGGTTAATGACAACAGGTAAATTGATAGCAAATTACTGTAAATAAGGAACTCAAAGGTGTCAATTATGTCTAATGATTGTTAGTCATATGTTTTGGATATTGGCCATCTCCAATTCAAATCATTCTCGGATCATTATGTTTCCATGTTAAAGGTGTTGTTTTAAACAAGCTAGATGTTTCAATCTCCAGTATGTATTGAGACATTTTACCTTGAAACTTGAAAGAACATAATTTCCATTATAATGTACTCTTCATTGTATTACACACCTAGTTTGCTCTGACAAACAGTATCACCTCATAAATGTGAAAAGGACTTAAATACTGAACATGTTTTAGTTTTGTTCTGTTATTATAGAAGTAAATACCCGTTGATTAAAATGTAGTCAGTGTTTTAATAACCTTGTTTTCAAATACATATCTGTTTTTGTTGGTTAGAGTTGGTGTAATTGTCTAATCTGCCATTTTTTTTTGCTCTCAGATTAATCATGTAAAGAGTCAAAAGGTAATATGCTTAAACAATTGGTTCCTGATAAGGTTTTCCATTTGTTATTTTTTTTTTTTATAATACTGATTTTGTATTGATTAGTAATGATATAGTTAAAAGTAATGATATATGATTAAAAGTAATGATATAGTTGTGGGTGGCGCACAGTTTGGAGCACAGTTTGGCCTGTAAGTAGAGGAAAGTGCACGCACATGGACAGGTGGGGTTAAAACCTGGTGTAAGGTGGTGAGATCTGGAGGGGAGATGGTTCTGAAAGATGGTGAAAGCTGAAAAAAGACGACTTGCTGAAAAATTGAGCCAGATTCTGGGTTATTGGGCACTTGGTGCAGAAGTGGTGAGGGAGAATTCTAGAAAGGTACTTGCTGTGATATGGCATATGGATTTTTTCCAAATTTTCCAGACCAAGAGAGTGAACGGGGTATGATACTGTCATGGTCAGGGTGAGAAAGGATGCTGTTTAAAATATGCTAATAAGTGATAAAAGTGTGTGCATCTGACAAATGTAAACACTGAGAGGAAAGTTTGGATGGGAAGTTCACTGGATTAACAAAAGTGAAGCTAGGATAGCTACACTACTCACAAATATTAGGGGTATTTCAATATGGGATATTTCATTTTGAAGTATCCCCTATTTTTGTGAGCAAAATATGAAGAGGATGTATGGTGGAAAAGCAGCAGGCCAAGATGATGTACCAATATTCACTGCTTACAAACATAAGGGGATATTTCACTATGGGATATTTCATTTTTGTGAGCAGTGTAGATATGAGATTTCAGAGAGGTGGCAGTGGTTTTTCTAATCAGATTGTTTAAACAATCTTTGAATGGATAATGTGGTATACAATAATTCAGGGCAGAGAGGCTGTCAGAAGTGTTTTGCACTAAGAGAGTATCTACAAGAGTGCAAGGTAAAGTTTACCAGACAGTAACAATACCAGCTAAGTTTTATAGCTTCGAGGCAATTGTGCTTACGAAAAGACAGGATGTGGCAGAGTTTAAAAAATGCTGTGGATTTTGTTCTGACTGATAAAGATGCAAAGGATTACAAGTGAGTATATTAGAGAGCTTGATTCATATGCAGGTATATTGGGAAAAGTATGCTTGGGGTGGGGCTGAAAAACTGGATGCCAAGATGAATGTCAAACAGGAGGTTTATAGATGTTATAAGGAAGGACAGGATGGTATTTGTTGTGACAGAGGAAGATGAAGAGGGATGATCCGCAGTGGCAAACTCTAATGGGAGCAGCCAAAAGAAAATATGACTGTTTATTCAGTAGTGACATCCTGACAGTAAGTCAAGCTTGCAAGGTATGAACAAGAGCTTGATGATGGCTTACTTTTGTGTCATGTTAATGTGGATGACCTGTGTTATTTGTGAACATCACACACAGACTTAACGCAGTGAATCAATTAGAAAATCTGATTTGATGTAATTAAACAAGAGGATGCTACAGAACACTAACATTTATTATTTCCTTACAGTCGATACAACATTACAAGCTTTAATTGCGACTGCTTTTGAGGTACTTGACTATGCAGTCAGGTGCAAAAGTTTTAAGAATGGCACACGTTTTGTTTTTTACAAAGTTTGCTGCATTCGTTTTTATAATGGGAATTTGTGATGAGTGATCAAAGAAATTGCTATTAATTTGAAGATCATTATGGAAATGACCATATCGCAAAAATAACTGCATTCCAGCCACATTTCAGCCCTAAAAATGGCCTGTTAACATCATTTCAGTGACGATCTCGTAAGAATGGCAGAGGGCAGGTGTGAGGTAATGTAAACGAATGGTGAGACGAAAGCTTTTAAAGGATAGCTTAGTGATAAAAAGGGCAGCAAACAAGCCACTTCTCTCCAAGAAAAACATCAAGGACAGACTGACATTCTGCAGGAAGTATAGGGATTGGACTACAGAGGATAAAGCCCTCTTCAGACTGTTTTAAAAAAGGATTATGATATTCTACAGGATAATTTATTTAAATACATTGAAATATAAAATATTTGCTTAAATTGAATGTATTTGTCAATAAAAGGTAAAAGAAACTTTTGGAATGCCTGTAATTGTTCTTTATCATTCCATATAACATCTGACAAAAGTGCCATTCAAAACTTGTAGGCCACAAATGTAGGCCAGGAGGTCTAGGGTTCAGCTGCCACTGTTGGGTCCTTGTGCAAGGTCCTGAACCCACAATTACTTGGATCTGTGCTGGGGACTTGCAGGTTAGGGAATTGAACCACCAACCTATTGGCAATAGTCCAACATCTAAACAACTAAGCCTCCTCTACACATGTATTTCCTATGCAAGTGAATAGTATTTTCTTTGTTTGATCCATGTGGAATCACTTCTATGTTGTTCGATGTGTCCTTTAAATGAGGAAATGGCAGGATTTTTTTTCTTTAAGGTGTTAAAATTCTGTTTAATCAATGGGATCTTTAAATGTGTTCGTACAGAGAATATCAACTGCACAGTTGTAATGGTATCATTATGGAGCATTTGTAGTGGCTGTGCTAAAGTACTTAATCTGTAGAAATGTACAAGTGTAGGTGGGGCTGAAGCATTAGTACAGCATGTCCACAGGAGTGTTTGTCCAACCCATGTTCTAGTTTCATGTGGATCCTTGCCTATTTATCAGAGGCTGGCAGGACTGGATGTTTTTCAAAGACAGGGCTAATTTCCATACCGTTTTGAAATGTAAATGGTGTAGCTTTGATAATATAAAACACACTATTGAACTGAGATAGAAAGTGTTTTGCTAGGCTTTGTTACCAGCCCCCCTTTATGCCCCCCCCCAAATAGCTAACAAAATATACACATAATATATTTGTAAGGACCATCCATGATCATGATGCTTACTGTAGCTAATTCATGATACACCTAACCTTAACCTCAGTAACCTAAAGCAAATATCTTGGTTTTGCAAATAAACACAGTTTTGTCAAAATTGAAAAAAAAAAAAAAGAACAACAAACACTTAAAAACTAAAGACCGTCAAAATGCATGTGCATACACCCACTCGCTTCTGCTGCAGATGAGGCAACAGCCCTTTTGCTTAGTAAGAACTGTGCCTCTTGTGTTCTAAGGACAGCTGCCCACTCCCTCACCTCTCACCCTCCCTTCGGTCTTGAAACACAGGTGTGTTTCTAAAACTGGAATAATATCCTCATTAAGTACCAAATTGTGCAGCTGCCATAATCTTCCAACCTTTCTGCGTTTCTCGCTTTCTATACCGCCCTGTAACTTAGTCCCGCCCAATCTTAGCTCACAGCTGCCGGTAAGCTCACGTTGGCCTGTGTTAGCAAACACTCCAGTTTCATTTGTTGCCTGAGCATGTCATGACTCAGTGAGAATGAGTAACAGGGTACATTCTGTAATTTCAGTTCTGCTGGGCATTGCATCGTCATGGCACCAGTGGCATGTCGTAGTGCGCCTAATGATATTTAATAAGACAGTGTTCTCTAAGGTGTCTAAGGGAAAAAAACAACAATAACCTCAGATGAACTACTGGTCCTTTACAGTCTTTCTTTCCACCCTTGAGAATCTATATTTAATGTTCACTGCTCAGTGAAGGGTTTTTTAAATCACTGTGTACTTTTTGTTTAGTTTAACCTGCTGACACGACTGTTTAAGGCTCATTGTCATGATGGATGAGTATATCAATCCATATCATGAAGACAAGAGAATGTTTTTGAATGGTGTGAAACTTAGCATTTACCATTGTAATGTTCTTTTACTACAACTGTGAACATTTCAATTGTTGTCTGTACAGTGAAAAGTTGATTCAGTTATAATGCAACAATGCCAATGGAAGTTATTTAAAATGTGTACTTCAACTACAACTATTACACTTTTTCAGAACTTTTAAAAATGTTAAGCTATTTTTTTCCAAAGGTTACACTGTCTCTGGAAGTTACAACGTATTAGTCAGACTTAATTACTTTTTGAGACTTTACCTGGTAACGTTGGGTTAAAAAAAGTGTCACGTCTCCGAGGTTGGTAAACAAATTTGCTTCTTATCCAATCCACTAAAAAGTAGAGCCTATTTGCCCTTGTTTTAATCTGCTTTTCCTGTACATTCCTGTGTATGGTATATCCTGTATTAACCTCTTAATCTCTGCTGTCTTCAAACCACTGTCTGAGTGTGCCAATCTACAACCACTATCTTATTTAAACTCTCAACTGACTGATAAGCATGAACCACGACAGTCCAAACATCTCTCTGGTTCCTGTCCAGACAAATGGAGTAGCACTGAGCATGTGTGCACACATTTCACATATGACCATTTTTGTCAGTGCCTGCTGCTGTTCTCTGAAAATAACTCCCATTCCTTACGACCTTATATGTGCAGGGCTACTGTGTGTGAGGAAAGGCCTGCATCATGTATCCAGGCCCTGCAGTCAGCTGTTGCTGTGTGTGTGGATGAACAGACCAGATCTTAGTCTGGTTTTGGGAAAGCCTTTACATTTCTTTCTATAGTTAGGCATATTCTCTCTGCAATGCATATTACTGATCTTAATCAGGAGTGCTTACTCCATCTTTTATCCTTCTTGGATAAGGACAGTAGGCAGAATCTGTCTTTGACCTGCACTCGTCTCCGAGAGGCATTCCTTGACCCTCAGCTATGGACTCTGCTCAACTTTTTCTCACCTTGCGAGCTGCGGAGGAATAACTTTGTCCTCGGTCCAAGTCTGAGGTACTTAAATATATGCTGGCATTCCAGCAGGGTTAAAGTGTGTAACATTGAAGACTGGATGAAGACGCAGTTCCAAAGGGACCTTTGCAGTAAGCACGAGAGGCTGATCAGCTATTTCCTTGAGCATGTCTGCCATATGTGAGTGTTTTTATCATGTCTAAATGGTTTTCCTGCAATTCTTGAATTATGACTGTAAGCTCACAGATGTTAGTGGGCAAAAATAGCAGCTGAAGTGACAAACCTAATTTTCCCATGTTTTATTTATATTTTTATGCTAAAGCATTCTTATTCTTTGCAAAGGGCAAACCTTCTGTTTTAAAATAAGTGTTTTGCCTAGTCCACAGGAAAGCGAATATTTTTGGTCCAAAATGTTTTGGAGAAGGAAACAAATTTTTTTGTTTGTAATGTATTTGATTAATTATTACTTTTTGAAAAAAAAGTCATTTGAGAGTTTTGTCAGATGTCTGAAGCAGTTGTGCAATAAAAGCAGATGAACTGATTAACTTTTACTAAATAAACACCAAAAGCATACAGAGTTGCACATTATAGGCCAAAAATGAATCTGTTCAGCCAGTCCCCACTTTATTACCTAAAACAGGTAAGAGACAGATTTGCTCAGTCTTAAAAGTCACAAACTCTTAGAGGCAACAAGCCCTATGTAGAGATAAATTATTCACTGGGTTTTTAATGAGAGGTCTGCATATACTCTCCCAGGCAGTCTGTAATGACTTCAGACAAACTAAAGTAGTGTGGCTGAGATTCATTGTGCTGTGCTATAATAATTCAGAAAACTACTGATCTCTCTATTAAAGCTGCAGGAACTTGATTAATAGAACATAGGCTGTGTTTTAAGAGTGCAAATGCCAAGCAGCATTTTCAAAGTGTGGAGTTCGAGAGGCAAAATTGGGACATTTTTCTTTATGTGGAGTAGAAATGTGGAGTCAATTTAAAGACAAAGGTGATTAGAAAAGTATTTTTCTATGTATCTGGTCTTATTGTAGTAGTTATCTGTAACCCTAACAGCAATTTGTTGTTGTGTGTTGCTGTAGCAACACATATTGTTATCCGGTTTTTGTACTATTCCACCAATTTTCGGTCAGTATCTCCTCCTAGAGCTTTCGGCATATCGACACGGGACACACGGCGAAACGTCAGGGATGTTCAGGAGAAGTGTGCTTGTTTATAGCTAAGAGATATCTCGAACCGTGCACCCGCTGCCCCTGATTTTCTGGCACAAAAATCCCATAGACAGTGAATAGGGCTCAGAATCGACTGGGTCTCGGGACTACGCCCGACCACAACCT
>JAUZSV010417031.1:0-10984 GCA_034780495.1 Parotocinclus cesarpintoi
TTTAGATTCCTTATTATTAAGAATGGATTATGTTACTGATGTCTTAAAGCACTTTTGTAAGTCACTCTGGATAAGGGAGTCTGCTAAATACTGTAAATGTAAATGCAACACACCAACACCACATCAGTGTCACCATGGTGCTGAGAATAATCCACCACCCAAATAGCACCTGATCTGTAGGACTCCTGACTATTATAGATTAAAAAGGACAGAGTAACAGGGACTAACAAAGTGTAACTGTAGAGAAACAGATGGATTACCGTCTGTAATTGTAGAACTACAAAGTGCATCTATATGGATACAGTCGACAATGAGTGCAGACACAAGAAGGTGTACCTAATAAAGTGGCAGGCGGCAAATTCCCTAAATAGTGTACGATAAAGGGAATTGGGTTTTAATTGGGACACACCTATAGTGATGTGGCTCATAACATCAGGGGCACGAATTTGAATTATGGGCTCTCTGAGCCACACTTGCTCTACTCTGTTGCCTATGGACCCACTGGACCGTTTGAATTCTTCCCCCGCTGTATAGCAGCCCTGTTCAGCATGTGCACTGCCAATGACCTGGTAATAAATTAGTATTACAAAGCAGTAAGATAAATAAGATATTGCTGAGTGAATATAAAGTGTAAGCTTTTGACCACTTCTCCATCTCCCAACCATCTATGTTCTTAACTTTTCAGGACATCGTGGACGATTCCCTATTCTCCACCGGCCATCAAGCGCAAGACCAAAGAGCCCTACCACAGCAGAGAAAGAAATCAAGGAGGCCTCAGACATTAATAGCAAATCAGAGACCAACTACGTAGTTTAAGGTTCTGAAGCTCTCCTGAACCGTCTATCCCCGACCCCAGGCACTGACTCTAAACATCCTCATCAAACGACCATGGGTTACTCCCATTCTGGACTGCTGGTTTTATCCGAATCAGACTTATTTTTATACTCAATTCCCACTGTCATGTTTTAGAATGTAAACTCCTTTGATAGATTATCTCTCAGCTCCAGCATACTCACGTCCTCTTCTGGAGACACTTGGAGAGAGTTATGTCTCTGCTGGAAATGTAAACTTGAATCAGGATGTATATTACAAGTCTAAAGCTCTTGTGTGTGGGCATGACTTGAGTGAGGATGGTTGTTACTGTGTTCAGCTCTTGTGAACAAGTTTTCTTTCTCTTTAATCATTTTACTTTTATACAGAGACCATGAACAGCTGCCTGAAAAACACGACGTGGTTTTCGTCTGCTTATTTTTGGCGCTATATCTAGATATTACGTTCAAGTAGAATTAGCACATATGTAGTTTATTCAAGCTGTTGTACTTAGTTTAAAAAGTTGTAACAATGTATATAAGTTCATTATTGCATCATTGACATACTAAAGCAATGCATGGACTGTTGATATACCAGATAAAATAAAAGAATTCATTTATTACTTATATTATTTTCATTACTCTTTCAATGGACATTACACAGACGTGTGATTGGCTGAGAGACAGGGTTAGGGTTAGGGTTAGGGGATAAACAGGATAAACAGGTGGTGCAGCAGTCTATGCCAGTGATTCTCAAACTTTTATCCTTGACACCACCCACCACCACCCTGAACGAGTTTTTAAGAAAAGCCCTTTTTTCATGCTGGTTCCTTTACTCTTTTCAAGACAGTTCAGTTCAGCTCTAGAATCAAACAATATATCTTAAGTAATTATATATTTTTTTTAAATCCACAGAGTGCGTAATTTTACTTTCAGTTAATATATGCAAATCATGGTGGGTAACACTGTCAACTCACAGCAATAAGGTCCTGGGTTCGATCCAGGATGGCTTAGTCTAGATCCTTATTGTGTGGAGTCTGCATGTCCTCCTCGTGTCTGTGTGGGTTTACTTTGGGTACTCCGGTTTCCTCCCACAGCCCAAGACAGGTGTGAGTGTTTGCGTACCCTACGATGGATTTTGGCGCATTGTCTAGGGTTGTTCCTGCCTTACACACTGTGCCACCGCATAGCACTGGCTCTCAGAAGACCCTGTTTTGGATTCAGGCGATAAGAAAATAAATGAATGACTGTGCAACTTGTATTGTACAGAACATCAACAAAACATCTGTTATGTTTTGGAGGGCGAGAGACCCCTCTGTGATCTCTTTAATTTAATTTAACATGTGCATATTTAAATAATTGAATTTAAACAATTTAAGCAAATTCATTTCCTACTCAAAGCAGACAAAGCCTTATGCACCCCATGCTCATGTGATATTTTGGAGACCCCCTGAGGGAACCATGGGTAAATGCTATATTATTATAAGCATCTGTAATACAGTAGGTGTGAGGTTGAACTCCCTGTGATTGCATGACTGAGTCAAAGGTTTGGGTTGCAGATGGATGTGGGAAACATACGGAGACTTTCTTCGGCTTAAAATTCAGTTGAGGGGGAACAAATATCTGGCAACATAGGACACAAGGCCGAATCCAACCCTGGGCAGGGCACACATCCATCACAATACACACATTCAGTTATTCACACTGGAAAACTTTAGAAATATCCCAAATAGTAATCTCCAAAATCAGGCCAACGTCAGTCTATTTCATTTATGAACAAATACATGATTTAATGTATTAAGCAATAAACCAAAACAATGTGTTTAAAAACAATGTGTTTCTGCTGTAGCCTGACCCCTTCAAGGTTGGACTTGTTGTGCATTCAGAGATGCTCCGAGAATGCCTCGGTCGTATCGAGTGGTTATTTGAGTTACTGTTGCCTTTCAGTCAATTCCAACCAGTCTAGCCATTGTCGTCTGACCTGGCTTCAACATCCTCTCCTGGATGATTTCTCTTTTTCGGACCATTCTCTCAATCAGCCCATCTAGCACCAACAACCATGCGACATTCAAATCACTTCAATCACCTTGCTTTGTCAACTTTGGTAGCTCATCTAGACCATGTCTACATACTTATATGCACTGAGTTTCTGCCAAGTGATTGGCTGGTTAAATATTTGCATTAACAAAGAGAGAGGTGCTTGAATACCTTATAAACCTTATAAAGTGGCCACCGAGCATATACTACTTCTCTGGCATCAGTGGTATACAGTTGAAGGGCTTTAGCAGAAAGACAAAGAATAAGACAAAGAATGACTAGCCTTGCTGGTGAATGGTTGTTAAATGCAAACGAAAAGAAAAAACAAGGAGAATTCAGATTATCATGTGTTAATCTCTGTTTGCCAAAATGTGGTTTAATATGTTAAGCACTGAAACGTGTGTCGATTTCAATATGGAAATTATTATCTGCGACCATATTCTACTTTGTATTCATATGACTGTGGATACAGTGCAATATTCTCGTTTCATACAATAGGTCTATTTTTTTCACGATGACTTCTAACCCTGTCGCACTTACTTTTAAGTAGTTATTATCCTGAAAGGAACGGGTTAAAATACACATTGTGTCTTTTTGTAATCTACTTTGAGCTAAATCTAATAGCCCTGCTCTGGAGGTTCAAAAACTGGGTTGAGCACACAACCGCTGATCAAATGTGGATCATGAGCTTAGCCGCCAGAGTTAGGAGTGTTATTGGAACCAGAAGTCTGCTTCCTCATGAAAGGCTGCGTCATCTGAAAAGAATTTCCACGTTCAATTACCAGCCTCATAAAGTGGTTTACTCCAACCGACTGCTATTGCTAATGAGTAGATACCTTAATGCTGGTTCAGCCACACATTATTTACACACTTGTACACACATCCAGAGCTGTGATTCAGTCTGCCGCACATGCTCTTCTGGCCATGTGTTATGCCAGGGAAGTTTGTACCTTTCAGTCAAACACTGGCCGCATTGTTCTGCTCCAGTTCCAGACCATATACTAAGTGAGAAAGACAGCGATACTTCCTGTAAGAATCAAAGCTCAGTGGTGCCTCAGGCAATAAAAAGGTGATGAACCAGTACATTCTTTGTTGCTAATTGACAAGGTGAATTACTAACCCCTTTAACCACAGCCCCCTGCACTCTTCATACATTACACCAATTAACCCCAGCTCAGCCATGGGGGGTCGTGGTCAATCAGCCATGCTTCCCTCAGGCCAGAGGAAGGCGAAATGTTTCCGAGTCGACAGGGGAAAATAAATAGTCAGTGGGGTGATTATTTGCGCTTCTCTGTGGTACGTAGCAGCTCAGCCCACCACGCTTGCACTTCTACTCCATGCAGTGGGGCAGCAGGCCGACTCACCCTTAATAACAAGAAGAAAAACAGGCTGAGGAATCTCAACAATTCACCAGGCAAACGAGACAGCAGTAACACTGATTCCAGACTTTACATCGTTGCTTCTTTATGGTTTCGTTTGATATAAGATTCCTTGCACAGCTGGATAGATAGCAAAAGGTAGGTGTAGTCTGGAGTTAGTCACATGTTGACCTGATGACTGGCGCAGCAGCTCCTAGAAACCAGAAACAAAAAATCTGAAGAATGTTTTTGACTTTTCCAGAAGAGAATTTGGAAAGTTTTGGTCATTCAAAAAAAATGTCTCCAGCACATACAGTAAGCAAAAAACCTGAATGGAATAAGTCTAGGAAGGCAAAGTAAGATTTATCTATGAGGCCTTGTCTCAAAGCAGCATTGCACTTTTCTATGATCTAGGCCTAAACTCCTTACTGAGTAAACCTAATGTGACAGTGGAAAGGAAAAGCTCCCTAAATGTTATAATAAGGAAAACTTGAGACGACCAAGATTCAAAAAGGCACCAAATCTCATTGAGCAGCATAAGTGTTTCACATTGGAATCTCAGAATTCAGATGCCTTTTAATTTTACAAATTCGGACATTCATCTTTGCTTTGAGATTCCAACAACAATTCCGATGTCAGATACTCTGCCTCTGGGTATGTCTGAAATGAACTGTGTCCAGACTCCTGTCCAAATCTGAATACAGAATGATACAATTCTAAGGTTCCATTGCAAATAACAATGAAACTAAACATACATAATTAATAGAGTTATAGTAACTGTTAAAATAAGCTAAATAAAAACAGAGAACATACTTGAAAAAAATATATAATAATTACAATAAAACAATAACATATAAAATTTGCAGGACACCTTGTGTTCTGTGTCAAGGACTTTTTGCAACGGCTGCCAAAATCATCTTTGAGGTACCTTCGTCGGTAGTGGTCTTCAGACGACCACTAAGTGGCTTCTCATCCACAGTCTCAGTTTCTCCGAATTTGGTTATGCAACAATGCTGTGTGAAATTGATGGTCTTTCTGTTAATTGTTTGGCTATGATATGGCAGCTGCGTTCCTCGGACATCAGAATAGTCCATTACATCTTCAGTTACCTGTGACAAACAACAAAAGTTTTGAACTTACTGTGTTGATAACTTTTAAACCACAAGAGATATTGCGAATCTGATTGCGGCAATCAATTTCAGGTCTTCTTTAATATGCTACATGACCACCTTCTCACTGGAAAAAAACTTGATCCTTGATCTTGATGGTGGCCATGTTTCGCCCAAAAGATAGGCCCCCTTACGGAGATATAATGCACAAGGATTCATTTTACTGAATCTAACAAGACACACATTTAACTATTTAATATGAGTACTTGTTATTCTCAAACATTTTTTTTCCTCAGGCACCTACTCTTGATTTCAGTAACAGAAATGAGTTGTCAGCACAGAATCATCAAAAACATAACATATAGTATTGGGGCATTCGAACAAATTACAAAAATGGAATTTCTACAATGGACAAAAAACTAAAATAATTTGGGTAAAAGTAAGATGAGACATAGTTATAGTCATAGTTACATTATAATTGTAACTGTTGAATATGTGTGGAATGTTCCATAACTTTCAGAAGTGTGAATATATTAAGATAACTGAGATAGGACCTGAGTGAAAGTAAAATATTATGGCTTCAGTCCCAAAAATCTTTTTTAAGCATATATTGAATATAGAGTGACACAACAATAATTGTATTTTTAAAAATACAAAATTTTATATAAATACTTTTTTACTTTTTTTAAACTAAATTGTAATTATTATATTTCAAGTATAATGTTACAGACCAGAGTCAGCTAACAAATACTATTTTTAATGTTTTAAATTATAGAACTGATTTTTTAAATTCTATTTATAACAATTTGCAATTGCATCACTTTGTTTAACAATACAATGTCTGTACAGTTCATTATATTACATTCCAGTACATGGGGACAGAAGTGGCACCCATTTGGAATAGTTCAAATGTTTATTCTGCTAACAGAACACCGAGTGTCTGAATACCTTGTTCAGGGTGTTAGTCCATCACTCTCATTTTCACCAGTGTTATTAAAAAGTCCACCTCTGTTATTACAGTCCATCGACAGGCGAGCTTTAGGATGAACCTGGAATATTTATTCTTATCTATATTTTCTTGGCCCCTGAAGCTTTGAAGTGTCTCTGCATGCTCTCACACCCAGAGTAATGGATACTCTATGATGGGCATACTGAGCTAGTGGGCATAAGTTTGATGGAAAATGTTTGTAAAATGTCATAAAAAGCCTTTTAAAAAGCTTTTAGTGCCAATGCCTGAGTCAAAACCTGTGTGTGTGTGTTATTGTGTCAGTGATGTAAATCACCCTCTCTCGATATCAACGAGAATGGCAGAACCAACAAAAGCAGGCTCGTTGAACCACTGTGCTGCAAGGCTCCCACCAGTATAGCAGCATCAGAGAGCAAGACATCAAAGGCTAAGTGGGAGAATGGGTTGCCTAATCCTAGAAATCAACAGTGTCGCCTTCCACAGTCAGATTCAAATACAGCAGGTTTAAAGACAGAAAGTGTAAACGACTTGAAAGAATGGAACTGGCATAAATAAGTGTTCCTGCAGTCATACATACTCACATAAAGGCTTGATTTGAAATGTGACTGCTATTATAGCAGTTTGTTAACCTGAGTACTATTTACACACACTTGTAGTGCTGGTTTTGTCACTTTAATTAGGGACAATCCAAACCAATTAATGTTCACCTCGGTGGTAGCATGTAAGCCTTTCAGGTTCAGGAGAAATGGATCCCGGGAGGGATATGACAAAACAGCAGAAACGTGTGAGAGCATGTAAAGCTGATCTGTTTAATGCTTGGTTTCCTCTGAACAGGGCACAGAAAAGTGGCTAAATGTAGCGGAGGCCAAAGCTCCCACAGCTTTGCTCTGAAGCTGCCAAGTAAGATCAGAAAGAAACCTGCTGTGCAGTCATCACAACACACTCCAGCACACATTGGAAAATATGCTTCAGATTAGAATTGGGCAAATTAAAAAGGGAATGAAAAGCAACAAGGGTGAGAGATGTACAAATCAAAAGCAAAATAAAATTGCATCCATTCATACATCCATCAATTCGATGTAGCAAAGACTGGCAAAGAGTATTTTGGATACTGTCTCTAAGAGCTTCTGTTCATATTTGTTATGCCAGTAGTTATTTAGGGCTTCATTATAATAAACAAAATTCTAATTCATGAACATTCTGTTTAGTTTACATGTACAGCATTTAGGAGATGCCCTTTTCAAGAATGGCTTTCAACCTATACAGTTTTACAATTCAAGCAATTGTGGGTTAAGGGCCTTGCTTAAGGGTCCAACTGTGGAAGCTTTGGCAGAGGTGGGATTTGAACCCTGGAACATAGGGCTCAACCGCTAGGCTACTGCAATCCGCAAATTATACATAGCCTGGACATAGCAACTTAGATGTGTTTATATGTCTATAAAGACTATAGGGAGGTGGCTAAAGCATAGAATGCTGCATATGGCCTATAGTGTGTAGTCATACACTTAACTATTTCAGTTAACATCTGGGCCACCCAAGGAGGATGGGTCCCCTTTTGAGTATTGGTCCTCCCAAGGTTTCTTCTTTCTACATTCAGGGAGTTTTTCCTTTCCACTGTCACCCTATTTCTGCTCAATTTGGGATTGGCCTCTACAGATTATATAATATTGTGAAGCTGCTTTGAGACAATGCTCCATTATAAAAAGTGCTATAGAATTACATTTGACTTTGACTTTGACATTAACAGTCTCGCTCCTTATTGGCTGCTTGGCAGTGCTGGATGCTAGTCAGTAGTCCGGCACCTTAACCACTGAGCCACCGTAGGTCATGTAATACAAAAATGCTTAGAAATCTGTGACATCTATTAACTGTAAGTCGCTCTGGGTAAGAGCGTCTGCTAAATGACGGTCTGTAATGGCCTACTGGTTAAGGTACTGGACTATGGACCAGAAGGTCCAGGGTTTAAATCCCACCTCTGCCACAGTTGGGCCCCTGAGCAAGGCCCTTAACCCATAATTGCTTGGATTGTAAGACTAATTGTAAGTCGCTCTGGATTAGGGCGTCTGCTAAATAACATAAATGTAAATATGAGTATGAGCAGACTGAGTTTGCCGCAGAGATCTGGCAACCGGGCACGAAAGCAGTGCTACGGATGTACATCTAGCCACCGCTTAATTCGGTGTTAACAACCCGCTAATCGATTGAGCACTCAATTTATTCAGATGAAAAATAATTGCTAAAACTGCCATCTGTCTTTCCCCCCCCTCATCCGTCGCCTTTTTCTTGGAAATCACCATCAGAGCGATGTAGTACTGAAACTGTGTGTTTTCTGTCAGAAGGTAACATGAGGAAAGACTGGAATTTGGCTAAAAAAAATATGTACACAACCTCGGAATCAAAATCTTAAACTTTTTCTGCCCCCCGGTTTTGTAGAGGAACTATTTCCTTTTGAACAGAACAAAAAACTGAAATCGCTTTTATGGTTGAATTACTATAAAAAAAACACGCCTCATTCATTCGGACCAACATCTCTGTACCAATCAGGGGGGCACAAAACACACACTGGGTTGTGTTAAAGAAACAAACAAACTATTGAAAGCTAAGAGCCAATCACAATCTGAGACCTAATTTGGGAAAGGTGGCCCAACGTTTCCTTTTTAAAAAAAAATGATCAAATTTCACCAGGGCTACCTAACTTTTTTGGGCTGCATTTCCGTCTTGCTCTGTGGGAGTCTGATTTGCTAAATCGGGTCAAAGGTTCTGGTGTCCAGGCTCTGTGTCTTCATGAAAGCCCAATAAAAATCCAGTGTAAACTATTAATTGGATCATTAATTACTGATGCTGTTTTTTTTTAATCATTCGTGGGGCTGTGAAACGTAAAACGTACACATTTATTAAACGGGTTGGATCAAAGATAACGTCGCCCCGTGCAATAAATACGGTCCAGGTTACAGCTTGCATCAAGGAACCATGTCGTCGAAGGATAAATTCGTCATTGGATTAAAAAAGGTTTTGTTGTTATTCTAAGCAAAACGGCGCAAAATAACATAGGACAACACGACAAATTGAAATTAAAAATGCATATATTAAAAAATGTTTTACTGGGAGTGAGAGTCGTGAGGTAGTTTGGTGTGTTGAGGAGTCTGATAGCTAAACTATTTAAAAATATAGCTGCTGAGAAAAGAGTTCAGGCATTCTAAAATCCTAAAGTACAGAATCAAATCCTATTAAATATGTGTAATTTTATTCGCTAATTTGACCTAAATTCCGCTTAATCAGACCAAAGAACATGACAGCGAATAAGAAATAGGTGATATCAAAGAAACTCCGTCTCTGGCATCACTAAAACGCTCCTGAGTTTCTCACCAGCCCTCTACTGCCACCTACAGGTCTTTGCCTAACATTTCCATTTACTACAAAAAAGTAGCTACAAGTTGCTACTTAGCCACAGCTAAAGCGCATCAGATTACACTGGATAAGTTCTTCAAACGTTGACTGGAATTTAGTAAGAACTTGTTTTTTACAGTATTATGTATACACACACACTACGGAATCGAATGGTGGCCAGGTCCTCTAATTCTAAGGAGCTTGTTTCGATAAGCCTGTGCCTATTTACCTACAGGGATCTGGCAACCCTGAAATTAAATTCTGCACCCGCAACACGGTCACCTAACTCTTTTTGGGAGATTCTGAATTATTGTGTGGGTCGTGCTAAACCGGCGTTTTCCTGTTATCCGTTTGAGCAAGTGCCGGTAAATTTGTTAGTCCGATTACTGACCAAATATTCTGCAGTTATCAGACTTAAACTCGCGTCCAGCCCCGCTCCCCTTATCCCTCATAACGGATAACGGGGCGGCCTTATCTAGGCTGAAGTATCCGAAGCGTTCTTAAATAAAGTGTGTGACCTTGAGAGGAAGCCTGTGTTCCTAGTAGACCTGAAAATCGTACACATCAATAATGTACTGCTCCGTTCTTCCCTTTGAGCCGAGAACAGTTATATAAGAAGAGATGTGATTTTATCTCTCTAGATCTCTCTCCCCCTCTCTTGCCATCTACGCCGCGTTTTCTATTTCTGGTCTGGTGATGACACACGGGTCGCTAAATAAACCCACTAGTCCAAATATTTAACCTCTTACACGTACACGGGTCAAATCTGGCTCAGGAAGCTACCTCCTGTGTGAGCCAGAGACCCGATTCTACAGGTCCATAGTCCAGTACCTTAACCACTAGGCTACCACAGTCCCACAGTCGTTTGTTTATGTCTTTTATTGGCGTGCCGGACTATTTGGACTTTATAAAGTGCTTCACGACATTACCCATGACATTTTCCAACTGCGTCCGTTCTCTTACCAGTACTGCATTCTATATTTAGTCACATGGACTTACGACAATTGCCGAGCTGGTAACTCGGGTATACACAGACACATCATTCTCCTAATACGGAAGCATCTGCAGACACCGTGACAGCAACCTGCTTTGAACCCTCATTTTTGGTAGAACCTTTGAATTTGAACTTAATTGTTTCAAGGTTCAGATTTCATCTTTATTTCATAATTCATTTTAAGATCTGCTTAAAGACAGATTTTTCTATAAGAATTGATGTAAATAGGATTAACCCATTCCAGACCCCAAGCCAAACAAACCGGGGACGATTAGGACAGGATTATGGTAGTAGAGGGAGAGAGGGAGGGAGGGAGAGAGGGA
>JAUZSV010417042.1:0-10983 GCA_034780495.1 Parotocinclus cesarpintoi
GCTCTTAAAGGCACAGGGACCCCCAAACGGTTTTATTAGGATAGTTGCAACTCTAACATAACCATTTCAGTCCACCCGGCTACATTAAAGCAACATATTTTTCCTTTAAAATGTTACATTTACTCAGAATAAACTTTTGATCTGTCATCTATGTTGTATTTCCAATAAAATATTGACAATTTCCATTTCCACATCATTGCATTCAGTTTTTATTCACAATTTCTTTAGTGTCCCAACTTTTTTGGAATCCGCTTTGTATGTATATTTAAAGTGTGATAGAATATAAGATTCTTCTCTCTTTTCTTCCTTTTTTTATTTCTTTCTTTTTTTAGTCTTAATCTCCGCTCTTAGTCTGTTATTCCATGTGTTGTCTGTTTACGGTAATTTAAAAATCAAACACTCCACTCTCACCACAAACAAATTACTGTTCGTTTGTTCTAGAATCCTATCATAAATCAGATATTAATTTGCCTCGTTAGTTAAAGGTTCACCTGAATTAAGATCTAAGTTTGTTATTGATTTTTTTGGATACAGCATAGCTGGTACATTTATAGGAGTATGTTTGCGTATGTCAAACCCTCTTTCTGATTTCTTTATTTTTTCCCCTTCTGTCTACATTTCTGTCTTTCTTTCTCTCTTTTTATCATCTCTCCTTGCGTTCTTTTGTTTATTCTTTCTTTCTCACTTACTGTTGTTGCCTTTTTTCTTATTTTGCTTTTCTCTCCCTTTTTGTCTCTCAACTTTTTATTTCTCTTTATTCTTCCTTTCTTTCTGTGTATTTTAATCTTTCTCTGCCATTTTTCTGTTATCCATTCATTATTTCTCATGTTCTTTCTTTCTTTTTCTTTTTTCTACTAATGTTTTTCTTTTTTTCTCTTTCTTTCTTTATTCTCCCTTCTTCCTTTCTTCATTTTTACCTCTTTCTTGTTTCCTGCTCTCAAAAAGTTTTCTCTCCTTCTATCTTTTCTATCTCTCTCTTTCTTCCTTTCTTTCTCTATCTTTCTTTCTTCTTTTTTTCACTCCCAATGCCCATGCCCGTCGTGTTCCTGCCGTTTCCCATGATGCCGCTGTGCTTGAGTGATCCTCATGTTTGTTTGGCTCACTAAAAGCTGTTTGAGCTTTAAAGTCACTTTTCTCAGTTCATTGACTCACTCAGATCCTCACTTTTTCTGAAGAATTTTCTGAAGTGCCGATCGACAGTTGCTCTCGGATCTGAACACTTTGGCAGGCGTTGGCATTGCCCCGTCGCTCAGATATCATATCAGATCTGACACGTCTCTTTCGTTTGTACCGTGCCTGATCTTGTGACTTGAAAGAGCTCCCAGGAACGCTGAAAGGACTCAAAAAACTGATTTCACCCTGGACTGCAAAAAAGTTGCTTACAACTGAACATCACTGCCTTCTGTTTTTGTTTGTTTCCTTCTGTAGTCGTTTCAGGTAGATACTTCTTACGTTGTCTGTTTAATTAAAAAACTGAATTTTTTTTTTTTTTTTTTAACTTATTTTTAAATTTAGTTTTTTCCATTGTGTGTTTCTTCCTTCCTTACTTTCCTTGTTGCTTTTAGTCAGAAACTCCTCACTTTCTTTAATAATCAAACCAGTTATGCTTCACAGTAAGATAGAATTAATTATTTATGTCCTTTCTTTCATTCCTTTCTTTTCTTTTCTATTCTTTTCTTGACAATCTGTGTATTTCTTTTCTTTTTCCTTACTCTCTCGCTCCTTTTTTTTCACCTTCCTTTCTTTATTCCTTCTTTCTTTCATGTTTTGAATTAATTTTTTTCCAGATAGTAAAGAAAGAGCAGAAGCAGCAAAGCGGGACCAACTCCATATCAACGCCTATGTATGCATATTTAAAATGTGATGGTGTAAAAGCTAATTTAGGTGTAACGTAGAGGTGTCCCAATACTCCTGTCCATATATTGTGTCAGATACCAGTTCAAATTTCAGATACCAGAGTTCAGATCAATTAAAACTTATGTAGCTTAATATCTGTGCAAAATGTAATGTTGCAGCCATTTTTGACCTGAATTTTAGGAATTAATTGGGTGTAAATCATAGACATTCAAAACTGAATCTGTCTCAGCATCATTATAATAGTTCCATTAATATGTATGAGTTTGTAGAAAAAAAAGGAGCATCCAGACTGTTATATGGAATTAACTTAGTCCAAAAGCCAGGCTCTATCATGGGGTATGGGGTCGGGTCCGGACCCTTGGTAAAGGTCATTTATACGTGATGCAGAATTAATTCAGAAAAAAACACCAAGACGACATCTTTTCCAGGGACGTCCATGCATTTTTAACGAGACAAATTAAAAATTGTTAAGACAAACATCTAAATCCCTTCTAATTTTTCTTTGAAGAACATTGTTTTCAAAAATTGGAATTATTTTCTCTCATTTGGTAATAACCTGGAGATCCTCTGCCCCGCTTTGCTCCTTAGCTTTTCTGGATGCTGCTTTTGTACCAAATCATAATTATAATAATGTGTTTATTCACTACTACCTTTTAACTTTTTTCTCAAGCCATTTCTGAAGTGTCTTTTGATTGAGATGCTCCTTCGCTGTGTCTTTTTCTGTATCGAACAAGACAAACAAACCTCTATCAAATAATGGCCACATAAAGAAGATTCCGAGCCGACAATTTATAAATAAATGCCATCGATCAATATAAGGACCACTTTAATGACGTGTTAGGACAAAACTGTTCTTTCTTGACCTTCTTAAAATGGGGTAGTATACTATCTATACTTTATTCATCATTACAAATATCAGGGGAGCTACACTGTTACCATGATCAAGACAAGCCTCAGAATCAAACGGAGCATCAGAATGGGGAAGAAAGCTGATTAGAGTGGCATGCTACAATTCACACAGGCTCCCAAAAACAATAGAGGATGGACAATAGAGAATTGGAAGTTGCTTGGCCTTCTGTTATATTCAGATATTTAGGTCAGAATGTTGCAGAAACAACATGAAAGCCTTTGTTGCCCTTAATACAACCTGAGCTTTGTTTAACCCAATGGCCTACCCAAATATTGTTTCTGATCAAGTGCACCTCTTTATGAACACAGTGTACCATGTTCTGATTTCTTGCAGGATAACGCTCCACATCCCAAAACTCACATCATCTCAGCAGATCCCTGTTGAGAGTGTAGACTGATAAATGATAGGCAGCAGGAGTGTGTTTTTAACACACTCCTGCTGTGTGATTTTTAAGCAATGTATGTGTGTGTGTGTGTGTGTGTGTGTGTGTGTGTGTGTGGCTGTGGAAGCACCTGACAACGCTGTTGATTTGACTGCGTCCGGTGTGCTGAGTGTGACACTTTTAATCGGTGTTACATTAAGTGAGATATGAAGCCTAGCGTGTACTCTTATTTCCCAAAGTGCTGAGGTGGTACCCTCTCAGCACTGCGTCTTGTTCACAAAATAAAATGAAACCTGGGAAACTTGGCCTCGGTTTACTTATTGTCCTTCAAGTAGAACAACCGTAGAATACAGACAGTCAGGATCGATAGACTGAGGTTCCTGAGACCTGACAGGACACGTTTTGTGCACGCTGTGCATGGTAATGCATGGTGGAATACTGTAGTGCAAATAGAAACTAATACTCAACTGTCCTGAGATTGATACACAAAAGCTCTGCCTCTTCACTGTGATCACTCTGGTTTGTTGATTGCTTGGCAGGTGGGTTGCCATGTCTCACGTGATCCCTCTTGGCTGTGTTTCTTTTGACTGTCCCCTTTTCAGCTATACTTGCTATAGTACTGCTGCTGGAGTTTAATGCTACACATGGTATCAGTGGTTGTAAATAGACTCTGCATGCTTAATTAATTACTAACTACATTTTCTCTTTTCTTTCCGATGCTTGTGTTCTGGTATCAGTTCCAGCCCCACACAGTAAGATGTTCCTCCACTTCAGCATCGCTCTACTGGTTTCCATCGTCAATAACCAGTCACATCATGCCCAGGCCCCACCAAAGAGCAGTAACTCTCTCTATCCTTCCTTTGGCAGGGGACTCCTTCCTGGTCTCCACGGTCTTCTCTTTAAGCAAAGTCTCTTTCTCTCTATTCTATTAAATATTCTATTAATTAGTTATTATTTATATGGTTTCTGTTATTTGAACTATTCCTTCAAACTCTTTGATTAGCTATATATAGTGTTCCCTCGTTAATAATCCACTTAAGCAGGTTAATATAGATAACTAAAATAGATATTAGAAGATAATCTAAAATTGTAAGGCTGCTTTTAGACAATGCTTCACTATTAAAAAAATGCTATAGAAATAAATCGACTTGAAGACACACGTAAATTCACACTTGCTTATCATGGTCATCTGGGTGCTTATTAACCCACACCACACATTTAGTCTGTTCACAATGATACCATGTGTGTTTAATAAACCTTTCTGCACAAGTAGCTGTACTATTGTGTGTATCACTAAAGCGTATGTACATCTACACAACAGCTAGTACATCTAGTAAGGTCATATAAGGGTTAAGTAGCTTAATTACAAAAATAATAAGGAGTATAACTAGGATGAGGTAGTATGAAGGTACTCTGGGAACCGCTTTGTTTGAAAATTGTGACAGCATTTTAAAAATGTGACTCAAGTGCTGGATTTACATACTTAAAGCACAGGTAGAGCAGTCAAATGACAGCTGGGTCCTCATGCATGTGTTACTGACACATAACTCTCCCTAGATGGCGTCAAATACAGTGGTGCCAAGATCAGCTTGCCTGTCTTTGGAAGATGGAGGTCGTTCTGATTGGGTTACAAAAGATGTAAAGATGATCATTTGTATACTATATTGGTTGTCATCATACCAATTTTTATCTGAAGATATCAGTACGAAACAGTATTTTTAATAACCCTCTCATTTTTACTGTGTTTTTTAAATGTGTTCTTAAGACTTCCTCACTCCCTATATCTGGAGAGACCTGAACATGGCTGCCTACCAACGTTCACCTTCCAACCTGAGAGAACTGGAGAGGGTCTGGAAGGAAGAATGGCAAATAATCCCCAAATCAAGTAGTGAAAAACTTGTTGCATCATTCCCAAGAAGACTCATGGCTGTACTAGATCAAAAGGGAGCTTCTATTAAATACTGAACAAAGGGTCTGTATACTTATGATCATGTGATATTTCAGTTTTCCTTTTTTAATAAATTTGCAAACATTTCTACATGCCTGTTTTTTCTGTGAAGATGAGATGTTGAGTGTACATTAATGAGAAATTAAATTAACTTTTTTATTTTAGCAAATGGCTGCAAAGAAATAAAAAGTGATACATTTAAAGGAGTCTGAATACTTTCTGTATCCACTGTACATTGGAGGGTGTTCGGGCCTTTTCGACAAAAACACAAACATCCCTTATTTACTATTTTTCAGACTTTGTCAGCTTTTTAAAAAAACCCTCATAAGCAGGGCTGAAAAAGTCTGCATGGTGTTCATTGTAACAAAACGACTGGCTGTGCACAGAAGACAAACGAGTGTTCTCTGCAGGTGAAGATAATGGCACTTCTTCTCTGCAGCGCCAGCTTGAGGGCATTTTGAGTAATTAAACTGGATTACTGCTTGATCCCGACTCGATTTGCGGTACCAGCCAGGCCATTTGTCTCATGGGCCCGCTGGGAGCATTCAGGTCTTGCTTCTGCCCTGCTTCCAAGCATAAAATAAAGTTTGCTCCAGGAACAATCACGGGGTTCACCACACCCCACTGCCTTCTGACCTAAACTACGTGCTCTTTCTTTCTTCCTCCAGTTCATCCAGAGCCTCATCAGGACAGACATTGAGGTTCCATGACACAATAATAATCACAGCTTAGCTATTCATCAGTGTTTTGGTCTGGTCGGACTGTCATTTTCCTTAGTTTCATTTTACCTAGTCTAAATACAGCCCAGTAAGCTTAAGAATTAAAACAGATTATTAATTAATTTCCAGTTTATTTTACTGCGTTCCAACCCTCAGAAGTTCTCTCTTCTTTATTTCAGTACTTAAATGAGCAAGAATTTTGCACTTGTACTCTGCATCTTCAACTGTATTTAACCCCGGTTTTAATTAAAGTGTTGATTCGGACTTTTGTCACTTGTGTGAGAAGAATGCACAGCACCCCTGTTAAAGGCATCTGCTAAACCCAGCAAGAATGCAGCTTGTGACTGCCTGCAAAAGGGGCTTGTTAAAACCTTCTAAATCTTAGAAATCCCTAGCCTACCTAAATTAATTCAAGCCTGAGACAGTTTATTGGTGTAGCTGGTTTGAAGGACAGCGAATTTGCAGAAGCTCTAAAGCTGTCCCACACTAAAATTTTTAATTCTGCCATGTTAAACGTCGTTTTTTTCACAGCAGACGGTATAAACTCAAGGACAGCAAAGCATTTACCTGTTTGTCTCCATTCTGTCTCCTAACACATTTTAGCACAGATGATACCCAGACATTTAATGTTTTAGGTATTATGTTGTTCTGTTCTTTTTGCAAATAGTTTTAAGATGTGGAACAATAAGATGTTGCCGTTGATTAGTCATTAATTTCTAAATTTTTCACACATTCTCTCTTGCATTGTCTTGTTATAACATTCATGGACGTCCTTGAAAAAGGTGTTATCCTGAACACATTTACATTGTGTGCGTCAGTGTATTTTTCTGTATAAATGCTGCATCACAGAAGTGTAAATGACCTTTACCAAGGGTCCAGACCCGACCCCATACCATGATAGAGCCTGGCTTTTGGACTTGTTCCTCCTTACAGTCTGGATCATACTTTTTCCATCATTGGTCCAAAAAAGACCAAAATCCTGATTAATCTGAGCACAATCCCTGTTTCCATGCTGATGGTCCATCCTAGATGCTTCCGAACCCAGAGAAGTGGGCAGTACTTCTGGACATGGTTAACATGAGGTTTCTTTTTTTGTACAGTAAAGTTTTAAGTGGTATTTTTGAATGTAACTCTGTATTGTAGAGCTTGATAAAGGTTTTGATAAAGTAATCCCTTACCCATGTGCTTCTATCAGCTATTGTTCCTGATGCAGTCCAAACACCAGCAGCTTTACCATTCTGTGGCTGGAGGAATACTTTCTCAGCAATAAAGAACAATGCAGTAAAAAGGCATGTGAGACATGTGGTTGATAAAAAACAAACACATGAGAGAGCAGAATTAGGTGAAGTCCATGTGCATGAAAACATAATACAAAACAGCTAGATAGAAAGAATGCAATTTGTGCAATTTGACACTCCCTGTGAGTGTTATATTGGTGTTTCCAAAATGCTGATGTGATCAGGTTCTCCCTGTAGAATAAATCAGTATGGGTGGCAAAGCTTTCTCGAGTTGAAGTGAGTAGCAGGATTAGTATTAAAGGTAAACAGCAAGTTCCATTCCTGCAAAAGTGTGTTAGATAACGACGCTTGGAGTTTATCGAAACTGATGTTACATGATGCATATGAGTAAGTGAACATACTTATAACTTAATATTTAAGAATATGAAGTATATATATTTATTAAGTATGTACTACTAAAAAGCCTTTCTAACTCACTTATTAAAGCAGGAGAGCCTTTTATCGAAGGTAAGCGGTACAGCAGGACACTCTTTGGCTTGAGACTTTATCTGACCACAGACAACAGAATCAAAACATTTTCAGACACAAGGGACCTCAATACTGGATTTTTAAAAATACAAGTACTCCTAAATCTAAACACAGTAATATTCAGTAATGCAGTAAATCCGGATATTTAACCCAAACTAACCCAAAGGTATATTCGACTCTCTGAATCACTCTATTTAACTCTACTTATTTTAAATATAATAAGCTAAAGGTTATATAGGTCTTATATTTACTACATAAATAGAATTCAGCATCTCATGGACAGATAAACCTCTAGTGTTTGATTAATTAAAACAGTCTAAATGTGTACAGTTATTTTAAGGAGTAGAACCCATTCTTATTTACTCAGGCTTTTAGTTAGATTTAGACTATGATGCATGTCTCAGTTTGGCTCTTGCCTCTTGGCTGTGTTACCTTCTGGTTCTCTCCCTTTAGTTATGCTGCTATAGTTAGTGCTGCTGGAGTTTTCATGCTGCACTTGACATCAGTAATGGATAATAGACTCTGTGCTCCTAACCCATCAATAACTACATTTTCTCTTTTCTCCCAGAGCTGATGTTCTGGTACTAGTTCCAGCACCACATAGTCAGATGTTCTTCCATTTCAGCATCACTCTACTGGTCTTTATCACAGAAGCCCGTCCCACCAGAGTGCAGTAACTCCCTCCATCATTTAGTCACTAGGAGACGATTTGCCTCCAAAGATCCCCCAGTGAAGACTCATTTTCTATCTATTTTGTTTTATAATTTAGTTGATTTATTTTATTACTAATTTAAATTTTATTATTGATTTGTTATTGATTTAAATTGTTATTTACCTAATTTTGCTATAATTTAATATACTTTTTAGTATTTACTTAATTAACATTAAGGCCACACTCATGGAGGTTAAGGTTTCTTCCTTCTACTTTCAGAGAGCTTTTCCTTGCCACTGTCTCCCTAGGATTGCTCAATTTGGGATTGGCCTTTTAAGATCATTTAAGATTGTAAAGCTGCTTTGGGACAAAGCTCCGTTATAAAAAAGCGCTATAGAAATAAATCTGAATTGAATTGAATATTGTGCTAAAATCTTTTCACTGATCTTCATGCTAATCTTTGTGAGCTTGATCTTATTTTAGCCTTCCCACCTTCTGACAAAGGCGGTTTCTGGGCTGCTACCCTTCCAAAAAGACCAGTCCTGATGAAGCTTCTTCTGGCTGTATAAAGAAAATTCAGATTTAGCCAGATGCTCAGTTGTGAGGGGAGGAAAGATTAAATACTCACCACTGTAACCTAGGGGTAATCTAAAGGTGGCCTAAGACTTTTGCACAGCACTGTACGTACATATAGGTGATACGCTTTTATTAAGAAGCTAACCCTGGAGTGACGTGGCTCCATATCCCACGAATCCTCATGAAACCTCCATGACAAAGAGCATTCTCTGGCCTGGCCTGTCCCCCACCTCACCTCCTTCATGCCGATGCCATGCTGGGCTCTGAGATCTGGCTCCAGATTAGGTCCGCCAACAATGCAGGGTAAAATATAGTGAGCGCTCTGCTCTGGAGACCTGAACGCTCGTGGCTCTTTAAATCATTGTGTGGCGGGGTCAGCGTCAGATCTGCCGGGGTCAGGCGTTCTGCGCCCGGACCTGTCGCCTCGTATTGATCCGCTCGTCATTCCCCCGAGCTGACTCTGCAGCCATTCTTCTCCAAGCGGGAAGCAAAGGCCTCCACGAGCAGCCGTGCTTATTACAGCCAGCGGTCCTGAGAGGGGCACTTACCTAGCCTACCCCTCCCACCCTCCGTCCCTCCCTCCCTCTCTTAGGGCCAGAACTGAATCGTGGCCGATGGCTCTTCCCGTTGCCTGTTTTCGTCTGAATTGTCTTCATTCTTCTCGCGAGCCTCGTGGGGGGCGGCTCTGGTGGAGCATGCCTGAGCAGCTCATGCTTGGGACCACCATTTCATTCCGTCAAACGGAGAGGTGATTTTCATCTGCATATTCTGCGCATGAACGTAAAGCACACGGGTTGTAGGTCCGGACCCACGCCCGGGCTTGGTGTACGGAGCGGCTCTTAAGCCAGATCTTCGAGCAAAGCTCTTAATCCGAACACGTTTACGTGTAGGATGTAAAGAACAGCAGGAAAGGCTCGCTGACACCTGTTTATACCATCACAGCGGGGAAACAGCAGGAATCCTTCAAGTAGACGGAATAAAGCGAGAAACTGCAGATCACACAAACGAAGCAGCTGTTTGTTATTCAGACAGAAAGCTGGACTGCTGTTTGGGTAGAAATGCTGTCCCGAATCCCGTCGGCTCAGAGCCAAAGACCCGTCAATCACGTGAGAAGAAGCAGGCGATAAAGGCGAGAGTTTTTGAAATGGAAATGGCCCTAAAATGACAGTTTGTTTGATTGGTTATTTAATGTCACGTCTGCATCCATGGTTAAGTCACACGCTCAATCAAGGGGCAAATTTAGAGCCGCACGTTAACCTAACACCCTTTTTTGGAACATGGGGAGAACTTGGGATCTTCAGACCCAGGTTTGAACCAAGGATCACAGGCACAAGACGCTTTTTCCGCTGTGCTTTCCCAGCAAATCACTATTGCATTACATATTAAACATGACCCGTAGGTGGTACTACGCCCCCAAGTGGTCAGCAGAGAACACGCATGACCGCACTGAAGGCTGTTCCACACCAAACTCAATATGTAGTGGGATATATTCGGACAGGAGTAAATTCATTTGATTTCCGGCCCAATGACGGTATCTTGCTTAGATTTCAGACTACAAAAATGTTCTTTTATTCGCCCCCTCAGGGGCAAAAACTCACCGACCGATCAGCACCCTATGATGCAGCTCCTGTATTTTCAGTCTGCCTCTCCACTGGTAGCCTTTTCATACTGCGTAAAATCCTTTTTCCTTATCAAAACCGAAAAAATGTCCAGGTTCAAAACCAAATCTCATAAAAATAATAGTAATATTGTTCATAAGTAATAATCCTTGAGGTTTGGCTAAAAGCTTATATTTGAGTAAAAACCTCGAATAGGTTTCAGGTCTTCTATGAGTCTGTGCTCCTTTTCCAAAATATCAGCATTTGCATTTTTCTGTGAGCAGCAAAAGTACGTCTTTATCACTAGAAGAAGACAGTGTGTTGATCTTGTGTTTTTCAGCAGATAAAATGAACCAGGTGGCAAAATTCCAATAAAACGTATAATGTATAGTCTTGAGGCGATAAAATCACGTCCAAATATTTAGCATTTTCTCTTCACTTTTCACGTCGCATTCGGTGTGTAACGACCTTAAGGATGGTTCCCAAAGCCGTACAAGCAGCTCACGCACACACACACACACACACACACACACACACACACACACACACACACACACACACACACACACACACAC
>JAUZSV010417053.1:0-10983 GCA_034780495.1 Parotocinclus cesarpintoi
GTTCAGGTTGATATCTAGGCATATATTTTGTATTTACTTTAATCTACAAGGACATCAAAATGTTTACATTAAACTTAAAGAAAGCAGGATCTCCAATTCCCTGGCAGTTTTGTCAGCACATACAGTATCTCACAAAAGTCAGTACACACTTCACATTTTTCTCAATATTTTTAAAATATCTTTACACTGTATCAGTGTCAGTGTCAAGTGTCATATCTTTATTGTTGTCCCATGAAAATTAGTCAGTCTACAGCTTAAATAACAATGTAAATTTGCTGTGCCTTCAAAATAACTCAACTCACAGTCATTAATGTCTAAACTAAACCACTGGCAACAAAAGTGAAAATGGCCAAAGTGTGCCCAATTAGCCATTTTCCCTATCATGTGACTCGTCAGTATTACAAGGTCTCAGGTGTGAATGGGGAGGAGGTGTGTTAAATTTGGTGTTATTGTTCTCAAACTCACTCATACTGGTCACTGAAAGTTCAACATGACAAATAACTCTCTGAGGATCTAAAAAAAAAATATTGTTGCCCTACATAAAGATATCCTAAGCTATAAGAAAATTGCCAACTGAAAGTGATCCACACACAACAGGCCTCGATCGACCATGGTTGACCAAAGAAGTTGTGGTGAGCCTGTCAATGCTCAGATCGTATGCCATATAATGTATCAAACTGCATGGCTGTTATCCCTGAAAAAATCCTTTCCTAAAAGTGATGCACAAAAAAAAGCCCACAAACAGTTTGCTGATGACAAGAGGACTAAGGACATTGATTACCGGTAATTATACAACAGTTAGTTCCGACCTCACAATCTGATTGGTTAAGAAGTGTTCTAACCATGCTGATATAAGTGATATAAGTGATAATCCCTCTCGTGTTCTATTGCTTAATAGAACCATGTCCTGTGGTCTAATGAGACCAGAATACATTTATTTGGTTCAGATGGTGTCATGAGTGTGTGGCAGCAACCAGGTGAGGAGTACAAAGATAAGTGTGTCTTGCCTGAAGTCAAGCATGGTGGTGGGGATGTCATGGTTTGGGGCTGCAGGAGTGCTGCCAGCTGTGGAGGAGTGGAAGAGGATTCCAGTGGCAACCTATGAAGCACTAGTTTTTTTTGCCAATGGGTTAGACATTATTGGATGGGTGTTATTATTTTAAGGGTACAGCACATTTACACTGTTATACAAGCTGTAAATGGACTACTTTACATTGTCTCAAAGTGTCATATCTTTAGTGCTGTCCCATAAAAATATATAATAAATAGTTACAAAAATGTGAGGAATATCCTTACTTTTTTAGATAACTTAAGTCATATGCTTCTGTGTGTCGAACACCAAAGTTTTCTAACACCAATCCTTGGCTAAATACTCAGAAAACGCACCATGGGTATAACAAGACTGTTTATATAAGAACTTGGGAACCTGTCTCAATTTGTCTTGGAAACTACAACACAAAACTTCCCTGTCCTGATTAAAAGCTTTTTAGTTTACATATCTAAAGATGGAGCAGGTCTGCAAAAGAATAAGATGCATCCTGTAATTGTTTTTCATGATTCGCAGTAGTTGTCTTTATAAAAGATGGAATTAGTTATGTTTGTGTATTCATAAACCCTTCTTTGGTTGTCTGGATGGAGAGGGTGTTCATTAAAAAACAAATCAGTCCACTGGAAGAGTAGGAAGAAATCTATCACAGCCAAGGGCCCAGGGAGCTGGATGAAGGTAAAAAAAAAAAACCAAAGGAATCTTTAGTCTCAAACTCCTCCTTTGGTTCCAGAGACCTTTCCCAAGGCCACACCTGGGTCTGAAGTAATTAAAGCCCAGGTCAAGGCTAATACTTGGGAAGAAAGAACGACAGCACAGCTGAGGTATGTAAGTTCATTATAGGCTGTCTCAGCAGGTCTTATGCCTTTTAGGCAAGTCACGTTATGAACTCTCTTTAAACAGGAAAGTGCAAAAGCATCTGCTCTTCTTTTTCATACACAGTCAGCTACATTTGACAGTATTTGCTGCCACCATGTGGTTTTGTAACCATCCAAATTGCATTTAATGTTACAATTGTGCAGAAACTGTTAGGCCACATGCTCAGATTTTACATAAGCAAATAATTTATAGAAGTCTAAAAAACATGGGATTTTGGGTTTTCTCTACGAAATCCAATATAAACCATAAGCAATAAATGGAATGCAATTTATGTGGTACCAGCAATACACTTTTGTGATTTTACATATATTCTGATTTAATTGGCTATATAAATGGCTAATTCAGGATGTTTTTGTTAAATACAAACAATATATTATTAAGAACAAAATCTAAGAAAAAATGTTCCAATTCGGCTCCATTTTTGCTTAACCACAAATCTTTACCATAATAAAGAGAATTGAGATTTTTGCCACCGTAATCCAAGCTTTCTGACCCAAACTCTTACAAAAAATTGTTGAGTGAGATAAATGTATCAAAGAGAGGGTACAGGACTACAGGACAAGACACAACCGGCCATGTGTAAGGCATTGCACCCCAGTACACTGAATAATCTATAGGCACTGACAATTTGGGTGTTTGCACTGTGTGGATCTTTACAATGCAAAGAATTGGCACCCAGTCTAGAGTTGGTTCCCATCTTGTGCCCTGTGCCACCAGACAGCAATCACAGTCAAATGGATTAATTTAGAAAGTTATGAACATGTGTGTTTTTTATGTCTGTCCCACACTCTCCCAACTATTCTGATTTGGAGTTGTACACTAAATTGTATGAATTCAGCAGTCAATTATTTACATTTAGCCACACAAGATTTACCTAAGATTGCATTATTGCGTTATAAAATTAAACAATAGGATCACAACACCAGTGAAGAGCAATCATTAGATGGGGCTTATTCTACAACTATAGCAAGCTGGGTACAGAGCTTTATGCTTATAACATTGTTATACTGCATACACATATTGTTGGCTACAAATTAACTTAGTTAAGCAGTCGTGTTTTTGTGCACAAAATAGACCTTAACAAAATGACTGATGGCTTGCAGCAACACCAATTTAGAAAATGTTAAACTGAACACTTCAAATTGTTTTTGCTTTGGGATTGTTTATATCAATGACCAAACATAAGTACTGGCAAATGTGATGTCATGATCTAAGGATTGAAATGGTGGCAGGACAGTAATTTTCTGCAAATTCAAATTCTACAGAGACTGGCCACCCAGTCAGACTGGCCATCTACACTAAACCTAAAAGTCTGTTTTAATAATCTCATTAGGATAAACATCGATGGCTCTTGCAGAAATAAATCTTAAACTTAAGCTAGTATTATTTAACATTAGATTACTTACAAACAAAAAAAGTTATTATAAATGAATTGATAAACACTTACACACACTCTGTATTACAGAAACTCTGATATGACCAGATGAACATTTAGCCTTTAGAGCATTTAGAACATGAAACCTCCCCTCCTGGGTACAGTTATGTTCGATGCACTCGTCCTAATGTTTATAGAGGAGGCGTAGCCACAATTTTTGACAGATCTACGTATTAGTGCTAAATTCCATTATAAGGCAAATTCATTTGAAATACTGATTCTTAATGTGACGGATCCATCATTATGTAAATCTAAACCATACTCTTTTCATCACTATTTATCGCCCTCCAGGTCCTTACTCAGAATTTATTCAGAAATTTGCTAATTTTCTTTCCTGCTTAGTACTTTCAACAGATAAGGCTCTAATTGTAGGTGATTTTAACATTCACTTTGAAAATGAGCAGGATCCACTTAAAATTGCTTTTGAGTTAATTTTAGAATCCATGAGTATCACTCAGAATGTGCTGGGATCGACCGACCACTTTAATCATACTTTGGATCTAAATTCTAGCTATAATTAAGCTAGTTATAAATAATAAAATCTGCCTATTGCCTCCTTATCACACCAGGTGCACTATTACTTCTGATACTCCAGCTGTGTTTATTAATAACCTTCCAGATGTTTAATACTGAACTGTCATCACTGATCAGCTCATCTTAAGTTAGCAACATGTTTATTAGATCCAATCCTTACATATTTACTCAAAGAACTGATACCTAGTATTACAGAGTCACTGCTTTTGCAGAATTATGTGCTGTTTTTAAACCTGAAAAAAATTAAAAGCCCATCTGGCCCTTTTGTGCTGACTAATTATAGACCAATTTCAAATCTAATATTTTTTTCTCCTCAAAATCTTAGAAAAAGCTGTCTGTCAGCAGCTCTGTAGTTTCCCCCAGAGTAATGATAGTTAGGAAACATTTCAGTCAGGATTCAGCCCTTATCATAGTACTGAAACAGAATTAATTAGAGACGGTGTCAACATTTTTAAATCTAGGGTAAAAACTTTTTAAGCAGGCTTATGCTTCAGGTTCCTGGGACTGGACCCTAACCTTTGGCTGGGAGTGTCTGGTGGTCCGGTCTTGCTGGCTTGTTCTTAGATTAAGTGCAGAGCTGGGGGATCGTAGTCAAAGAGATTTAGAGTGATTTGAGATTTTTGGGTTGCTGTCTTCTTGCCCCCTTAATGAGATCACTTAGGTTTGTTGATTAACTTCTGGTTCTCCTCTTTCTTGCTATGCTGCTATAGCTAATGCTGCCAGGATTTCATACACATGGCATAAGCAGTAGTTAAAAGACTCTTACTCATGCTCTTAATTAATAACTAACTACATTTTCTTTTGTTCTATGAGCTTGTGTTCCAGTACCAGTTTCAGCCACACACATTAAGCTGTTTCTCCACTTTAGCTCCATTTTTAGCTCCGCTGTTTCAGTTCCTGTTATTTTAACTATTATAACAAATTTATTTTCCTAGATAAATTAGCTTTATTCTTACAATTAACTTTAAGCCAGCTAAATAGGATGGGTCCATTTTTGAGTCTTGGTCCTCCCAAGGTGTCTTACTGCTAACATTTAGGGAGTTTTTCCTTTCCAGTGTCGACCTAGACTTGCTCAATTTGGAATTGGCCTTAGAACATAAGCTAATATTTTAACTGTTTTGAGACAATTCTCCATTGTAAAAAGCCATATCTAAACTAACCAGACTTGGCAAGTGTTGGGGGCAGACAGACAGGCAGTTAGAGATAATATGTTGAAAGTTTATATGTTGGAAATGTAAGATACACTTTTTTTACACTAATTTGTTTTGTTCAATAAGAAATTGCAGTTTTGTATGAACTGCAATGTTTTAAATGAATTTGAGTGGAGTTTGGAAACAAAAGATGAAAATATTCTTATCTACATGCAGAAAAAGCTTGGGAACTACTGAATTTGTTTTGTTTGTTTATACTTTTTTGTGTGGCTTATCGTATTTATTCCTTATTTCAGTTTACATTCAAGTAAAAGCATTCTCCAAAGCAAATCCCTAAAACAAACTCTAGTGATAAATACTTGAAACAAAATAAATCACTATTTAAAGTGCAACCTCCTTTGTAATCATTAAATTATCATGTTGCAATTTTACAAAATCAGTTTTGCTCTTCTTCACTCTGAATTAATTCACAATTCATGCAGCCTCTTCCCAAACCCAGTGATGCAATGCACACCCTCCTGCCTGCAATAACAGGGTTTAAAAAAGACTAGCCAGGGCAGGGCTCTCCACTACTCCTGTGTCTGAAAAGAATGATAGTGGTGGTCTGAAATCTTTTGCTACACACAACACAAGAATATAGAAATATTCAACTTACAAGTATGATACAGATGTATGTGCTGTTTTTATTCAATAATTAGTCATTCAATAGTAAATAGCTTCTTAATGATTTAAGAGTTGTTGAACGATGTACTGGTTCAACTGGCACATTTCCAGTATGGTATGGATTTTTCATATACCTTCATACTGGCATAGCAGAAAAACAGCTCTAATGCCTCAAAGCTCCAGCAAATAGATCCTGTAGTAATCATAGGCAACATTATATAAACACATTCAGATTTTAGCATTTTCGGCTACCATCGGAGATTGAGCAGTCCCATATAAATACTCTTGTGTGCCAGTAAACTACATGAACAGCCCAGTTCTGTTCAGTATTCAGTTCAGGTGTGTTTCAGTCACTTGAGGGTTTGTTTGCTGATAAGAAGGCTATGTTTCTTTTAGTGGATGGTTTTTAACACCCATGTCTTCAGCAGCGTGCTGAATTACTAACATTTGGACAAAAAGCCACGAAGGAACAAGTCTCAAAATGTTCGGAATAATGTATTTAATGAGACGTTTAAAACTGCATCACACAACAAATGAATATGTTGACAAAGTAAAAATGTTGAAAAGTAAACAAAGTTAAAGAGCACAATGCTAGCGGGAGTGCAGTGCCAGGCATATATATATATATCAATCGAATTGGATTACTGGCTTGTGTGATTGTGTACATATATATATAATATAAAATGTTATTTGTCATAAAAATGATGTATAATAGATATATAACTGTCACAATTTTACAACATTCCATTATGATTTACCTTCTTAAAGAAATTTTAGAATTTTCTCCTTTGTTTCTACTGACATCTCTCATGTTGGAGCCATAATTCATGTCAATCCACTACATGTAACAGCTCTCCAAGGTGTAATTACTCTTTTTCTTAACTTGACTAATTAGCAGATATCATCTGATGCAGGTGTTTGTTTTAGAACTGCAAATTACAGAGCAATTCCATAATAATTTCCTCAGAATTTAGTAATTTCTTTCCTCTACTTGATCCAAAAACACAATTGTGACAACAATAATGACATTTATTTAATTTTTTTATTGTTTACTTAATGCCAAAAGGTTGGAATTTTGAACAAAAAAAGTTTCGTGACGTGTCTCTGTGATTAACATTTTTCTACAAAATTAACAATTAAAAGCTCTTCCTCCAGAAGTAGTGATTCCATAATTTCTGCCAGGGGTTGTATTATTAAAATCAACAACAGAATACGGGTGGAATCATCGTTTTTTGATCTTGTATTTTTAAATGATATACGGGAAATAATAAATGCTAAAAAAATTATAAACGATAGAATAAAAATCAGTTGTCAAGTACATGGGCCAATTAAACCTAAACAGTTACTGTTCAGCCATTCACGTTTGTTTCTATTCTCTCAAAGCTAGTGAAAGAATAGAGCCAGGTAGAAGCCAACAGCTCTGATATATTTCTTTAGCAATTGCATCTCTATGCTGTCATTTATAATATTTGTTCTCTCCTACCACTGAGCTGATTTCTTTCGTTAAACGTTATAGGTAATACATTTATGTTAAAACTATAAATTACCTTAATGGTAGCATTTACGTGCATCAGGATATTGGCTTACGTTTTGCCAGCCAACTAGTACTATAGTACCAATACAGTACTGCTACAAAGCACTATTTTTGATTTAAAGGTCTGTCTCATGGGGATGGTCAGTGACAAGTCTTTTTCCTTTTAACCATGTTATGAGCTGTTTTTATTAAATTGGTCAACTGGTTTCATCTGTTCATCTGTCATATGCACATGTGCAGTGTTTTAGGAGTTGTTCCTCTGTGGCTCAGCACTCACTTACTGTGAAGAACTAGAATACTGAAGACCAAACCCTCACTATATCACTGCTCTCATATAAATACACCATTTGTGTATTTAGTGTATTTAAATACACCTTTGTGTATTTAGTGTACTCGCCATCATATCTTACATGCATTTAAAGGGCTGTCTCCTGAGGATACTCAGTGATATTTCAGTGAGAAAGATATTTCTGGTGTACAGGCAAGCGTTATTTTAAGCGTTATTTAACCCTGAGCAATCATGCTTACAAATAATTAGACTAATTCCAGACAAAGTTCCCAAATATGTTATATCCTATTTTAGTGTTGAGATGCCAGAACAGGAAAAAGGGTGAAGGGACCATATACAACCAGGGTCGAATATTCCCAACATAAATTTCAAACAAGTATTAAACTATTTATTAAAACGACTTATCAAAGAACAACATAATAAATTAAATAACCTGAGCTAAACCCTAAAACTCATTTTTTTCTACTAATTCTTTTTTAATTACAGTAAAAATGAATAAATTAAGAAATAAGAAATGTGTAATAGCCGTGGTTACCAAAGAAAGAGCCGACCACGAGCTTAGACATACTTTTAGTGAACCAATAACAACTTCCACAGAGCCACAGTATACATACAGAACAACTCTTTGTCTCTGACATCACTACCCGAAATCTCCTAAGTTTCTCCCCAGCCCTCTACTGCCACCTACAGATCTTTGCCTAACATTTCCATTTACTACAAAAAAGAAACCACAAGCCGCCACTTAGCCACAGCAAAAGCAGATCAGTGATTTATTGGAGGACTTTTGGGATCCCCGGGAGAACTTATGCTGTTATCAAAGGTCAGGAAATCCGAAAAGTTGTGTTGACAAGAGCAAAACCAGCGGGAGGTGAACATGCCCACCACTTTCTTGATTTTGTTCAAGTGCAGTCCGTCAAGAGAACGTGTCAAATCACACTGGATAAGATGACTGGAATTTCAAACGTTCAATCGTTTTGAAAAACTTGTTTGCAAATTTATTTTTCAATGAACAAAGTTGGTAAGCAACAGTAGTTCTTGTTTGTAAGTTCGCTGTACGTATAAATCGCACAATAAAGGTTTAATAAACATTTAAAATGTTACATAGCACGTCTTGTCTTGTAACATAGGACATGTTCGTTTAATCGGACCAGTCGGTTATTAGGACCAAAACGATCGCGTCCCGATGTGGTCCAATTAACCGGATTCAACTGTATATATACACATATCCCCTAAAATTAATTGTGAGCAATGTATAAATACATTCATAAATATATAAAACTTCCATTCGATTTCATCAACTCTTTCTCGGGAAGTTATTTTGTCAATGAGTGTAAATACGTCTGACTTGGCCTAAAAAGGGTTAAATCAAGCAAGCACTCTGGCAACCCTACGAACAAAAATACGCTATTATATGACTATGTAAGCTTCAAATACTATGCCGAATTGTTTACGTTTACATATTATACCGTTCGTATTATAGGATTCACTTTATAAGTTACGTTTTGTGCTAACAATGTTTTGTTATGCTGTGATCCCCGGCATTACTGAACGTTTAACCCACACATGCGTGGTTTCCTGTACGAGCTGTTATTGTCACTTAGTAAATAACAGAGAAGGACAATCGCAGGTTAGCAGCGACATGACCTTGCTTGTGAACGTTAAAAACATACTGGAAATGTAAGCAGCAGATAAATACGACGAAGTTTGAACGGAAGTGCACAAGTTCCTCACGTCTCTGGCCCTATTTCTTCTCCTTTGTTGAATGGCGGAGGAACACAGCTTTAACCCACTACCACTTGCCCCACCTCTGTTCGTTTCAGTCTTATTATGGAATCAATTGAACGACAGCCATATGAACCAATCACAGTCGTTGAACTAGAATCCGGACAGGATTGCCCAATAGAACTCGTGAGTTCATTCGCATACGCAATATCAGATAGGAGATGTTATCCTGGGGTAAGAATCGTCTCTGCCAATCAGAGCCTAGGGGCGGGTTAATGGGCGGGAAGGGATCGCGTTGCGCGCATTTAGGTTAGGTTGGCTGGCTGAGAGGCCGTTGTAATTTGCTACAGAGGAAAGAAAATAGATTATTAAAGGAGCTTGTTTGGTTTTAAATGATAGCCGTATCCTTTTTGGATTCGCCCCTGGTCGGTGGTTAATTGTTAAGGTGAGTTCTGTGCATAACAGAAGCCAAAAGAAAGGGTGCAAACACGTCTGGAAGCTGTTTATTTTTCTGTCAAACAAAGTAGCAGGAGCGCGAGCGTTAGCGGTTTGGCTCTTCTAATAGCGATACTAGTGCTCGCCGTAGCGGCGATAACGCTGGATTGTCGGTTCCAGGTTTTATTGCATCCCGTTGCGTGTTGGGTTAATTCAGAAAGCAGACCCGACCACCGGGTTGTTCTGGATTGTGGCCGCTTGTAGCTGCGTTCATGCTCGGGTTTGTTTCATTGTAGCCGCTCTAGCATCATCAGCCTGTACGACCGACACCGTGTTACATGCAGCCAGCAAACACAGCCGTTTCACATCCAGAAGACATCTTCGTGAGGTAAGCAGGCTCTGTTTCTCACACGGAACCCCCTTGGTAAATAACTCTTTGTATTGCTAACAGGTTAATGGTGCTCCTGCATCGGCCTGGCCTCTTTAATATGCACGCTTAGTTTGTTATCAGGCACGTGCCACTCGTCGTTTGCTTTGATTTACCGCCGTGCACTGTAGTTGTCTTCGAATGCAACCTGTCATGTGACTGCAAGCTCAGATGGTAGTAATATTGCAAATGTTGAAGACGTTTCTTCATGAAATGTAGAAGATACATTTCTGATATACCCTCACCGGCCACTTTATAAGGTATACCTAGTGTCTAGGTACACCTCGTTTTGCCTTCAGAACTACCTTCATTTTTTTGTTTCATAGATTCAACAAAGTGCTGGAAACGTTCCTCATAGATCTTGGTCCAAAGGAACATGATGGCACCAGAGATCTTGGTCCAAAGGAACATGATGGCACCATGCAGTGGCTGCCAATGTACTGACCACAAGGCTATGATCTGGTAATCCGTTTCACCACATCTCAAAGGTGCTTTGTTGGATTGAGATGTGGATGCCTTTTGATTACAGTAAACCCATTGTCATGTTCAAGAAACCAGTTTGAGATGATTGAGCTTTGGAAGGTGGTGCATAAAAGACGTTGTGGTCATAAGGGGATGACCTGGCTCAGCAACGGTGTGTTTGTGATGCTCAGTGGCCCAGAGTGTGGCCAGAAAATATCCCCCGTACCATTGCGCTACCACTCTGAACTGTTCATACATGGCAGGATGGGTCTGTTGTCCTGTTGTTTATGGCAAATTCTGACCCTTTTTTTTTCTTCAATCCGTTCGTGTCCAATGTTGTTGAACCTGTGTGAATTGCAACCTCAGTTGCCTGTTTTTAGCTGACTGAAGTGGCACCTGGTGTGATC
>JAUZSV010417064.1:0-10982 GCA_034780495.1 Parotocinclus cesarpintoi
GTAATGCTGTGTTATCATTTTAGACCCCCCCCCCAGATGCCCGAGACTGATTATATCAAGACATGAGTTATATTAAGACTTGGATATTTATTGGATATAAAAGTAGGTCCTGGCCTCACAGTCACATTCCAAAATCTAGTGAAGAGCTCATTTCATTCACTTCTATAGCCGCTTATTTCAATTCAGGATGGCAGGGAGAGCCAGGACCTAACCGTCAGCACAGGGCGCAAGGTAGGAACCAACCCCAGATGCTCAAACACACACACTTTAGAGACATCAACTAACCTAATGCAAGCCTTTGGAATACTTGGAGGAAACCCACGAAGACAGAGGGAGAACATACAAACTCCACACAGGCAGCAGTCGAGGTCTCGCGGTCTAAACACTATTTTTGCAGTAGTAATATAGTTTTTACACAGTATGTTCTCAGAAGGACTACAGTCTGTTAATGTAGAACTACAAAATTCTCCTAAATGGCAAGTAGAGCTCAGAAAATGAACAATGAATGTAAAAAGAGGTGTGTATCGTAATGTAAATACTGCAGTGACCGAAGTTCGCTACTAAACGATACTCTAAGCCTATGAAACATTTCTTAATTCTTGACTCACCGCTTCGTCACTAATATCGTGTAGTTCCTGAAGTCTGTGCACGTCCTTCTAATGCTCCTGATAAACAGCACGCTTTGGGTAAACTTCCGGAGGCGGTCGAACCGTGATGATGGACGCGTCGCCCAGCTAATCAAATCTTCATCTCTCAAACAGGGGCGGGTTCTAAGAGTAACGAGACCAATCAGATGTGTTTGTTGCACAACTGGAAACTCTGGTCCCGTTTACCGTTTCCTCTCACGCACACACATATGTAAATCTGTATTTATACAGTTTCTATTCGTTGTATTTATTTAAAATATATGAAACGTTCTGAAACAGCGATGTATAAGGACTGGAGTCCTGTACGGGGCACACTTATGCTTATGTGACTGTCCCATTAGGGGTCGTTTGGAACTCGGGGTCTATCTCAAGGCACATGCATTAATACTGGAACATCAACTGACCAAAACACGTGTCTTTGGAGGTCAGGGATCGAACCCGAGTCACTGGAGCTCTGATTCAACTGCTCGAACTGCTGCACCGCACCGGAATTTGTGTATTCATTCATTTATTCATTGTCTTATAAACTTATCCTAGGCAGGGTTGTGGGAAAGCTGGTGCTTAGCCGGTGGCACAGGGTGCAAAGCACGAACAACATTGGATAGGGTGCCAATCCATCATATGTCACACACATTCACACACTAAGGACACTTTGGAAACACCAGTTAACCTAACAGGCATGTCTTTGAAATTTGGGAAAAATCAGGAGTACCCGGAGAAAACCTGCACAAGCACGGGAAGGACATGCCAAGTCCACACGGGCAGAGCCCAGGGATTTCCTAAAATCGGGGATCTAAGGGGAGCTAAGCACTGCATCACCATGCTGTGCAGTTTACATAATTATTTACTTTTTCGTTTCAATTTTGTTCAAATTCGAATGGAAAAAAATGTAATTGACCAAATTGGTTGAATACTGAAGCGTTTGAATTCCAGGGTTCCACTGTACTCAGGTGGCTCGGTGGTTTAGTACATTAGGACAGTTCCAGGTTCCAGACCTGGTACTGGTACAACATCGGCCCCCTGACCAGCCCTCTGATGGTATTCCTGCCTGCTAATGTTCCAATGACCAATCATTGGTACAACGTAAAAACACACATGCATGCTCCCTCAGAAAGTTTAAGTGTAATCTTATATAACCTTGTTGAAAGTGCCATTTACTTTCTTTCCTTTAAGTCATGTAACCACTAATTTTGGCTCTTGTTTTGTGCGACTGCTGTGTTTAGAGACCGTAAATTACCCCCAAACTGTAAATCCTCGGCGTATTAAATTACTGATATTGCATGAAACATCTCGATGAGAGTGCATTCAGTGATAGCATTTTGCCAACAATGTCCAAAACCAGGAATCTCTACCCCATGATCTTCATTTTGCAGCACAAACAGAGCAAGTTCCTCAGTATAGACACGTCTCTGAAATGCAGGCGTACACACACACACACTCCCCCACTCACACTGGGACACTTCAGAAATACTACTTGACTTATGTTTACATTTATGTCATTCAGCAGATTCCCTTATCCAGAGCGTATTACAATTAATACAACTACACAATTCACCACCCTCAGTTGTGGGTTAAGGATCTTGTTCAATGACCCAACTGTGGCAGCCTGATAGAGGTAGGAATGGAACCCTGGACCATCTGGTCCACAGGTAACTCCTAGGCCACCACAGTTATGTGGAAGGAATGTCATGCAGGAAAACTGTGCTCACTCTAAGAAAGGTCTACAAAGTAAATCTAAAGAAATGGCTCACCACTGCAGTGACTTGGGTTCAAACTCTAGCAGTGCCTTCAGCTTGGGTTGGGGATCACACCATTATAGTAGTCCAGAGACTGGGTGTCTGAGTGATTGTCCATGGAACTCTATAGTAGGGTTCTGACCACCCCTGGCTAACCGATAAGAGGCTCTAAATGGTTAACCATTAAACCACTCCGTAAAATATCTAACCATTTACCAAGTATATAACAATCTTTAATATATACTGCTCATAAAATATAATGAACTATCCCATAATAAAATATCTCACAATGAATATCCCCTAATTTTTGTGAGCAGTGTAAAGCAATATTTGAATATGAATAATGTGTATTACTGGCAACCACATGAGTGGAATTACCATTTTAAAAATGTGCTCCTTCCTGCTTGTGTGAACGGTCACAAATATCTGATTAAGGTGGATACAAAAAGCAAAAACTGTCAATAATGGTGTGTTCTATTGATCATGCCAAGAACTGCTCTCATCAGCAGAAAATAAGCTAGTAGGAATCTAAATGATCTCCCAAGAGCCTTACTTTCCAAGTACGGGCCCCATAAAACCCCTGTAAACAACTGATTTTGAAAATGAGATACCAAAGACAGCTTAGGTCAGTAAAACAACATAGTAATCTGTCTATCACTGTACGCTTCATCAACACTGACACAACTTCCTTGTATCTTGTTTAGCTAATTGTTTCATAGACATTGTTGCAAAACCAGAAGTAAACAGTGCAAAAAATAGCATATATGTAGCATCTGATCCAACCTCTGACTGACTGCATAGCAAGCCGCCTTGCATTGACACACCATTTTAAAATATAGTATTATATAAGCTGTCATTTCTACACATGGCTACAATTAACATTTCCTCCAAATTCTGCACTCCAATTGGTCGTTTAATTTTATTTAGGTAATTGAACCATCACAGTGATTAAGAACTTTTTCTTATTTGCAATGGCAACTGGTAAAATGAACATTATTTTTAGCTCCCAAAAGTCTGGGTTGGATGTGGCTTTAGCTTGTACTTACATTGAGTCGCTTGGCAGACGCCTTTATCCAGAGTGACTTACAAATGTCACAGTCCAAACAACTGTGGTTTAAGGGCCTGGCTCAAGGACCCAACAGTGGCAGAGGTGTGATTTAAAGCTTGGCTGTTTGGCAGAGGTAACATTTAAACCGTGGACCTTAGGGATACGGTCCAAACTCTCAAATTGTCATTGCAGCTTTTACTTGCTCATCTGGATTGTAAATCAAACAAAAGCATCTGCTGAATCTAAAACGTTTTAAATAAAGTCCCAATTTGTACTCAAGTGTAAACAGATTCACTCATTATCTTCCGTTTAATCCACACGGGGTCGTGGGCAACTCTGGGCACAAGGGCAGGAACAACTAGACGGGACACTAATGCAGTGTATCAATTCAAGCAGTGAATGTGAGTTAAGCGCCTCGCTTAAGGACCCAACTGTGGCAGCTTGGTGATGGTGGGATTTGAACTCAGGACCATCATGTCCAGAGTCTAGTGCCTTAACCGCTAGGCCACCACAGTCCACTGTCAGGCTCTCATTACAATTTGTGACTGGATTTTGAAGCACAAAATGCAACCTGCATTTTGCTCTCCGCGCTGCAGAACACCAGTCCTGATTAAACGGGACACGTCATAAAAATCGGATTTGTGCTGAAGGTGGATGGAAGCGGTTTTATCGCGGTGGTGGGGGCGGTGAGTGAGCGGGGAGGAGGGGGGGGGGGAGTTTGGGGTTTCCTTATATGGACACGCCATCAGATCGCGTTTCCTATTGGCTGCTGGCTCTTTGCAGCTGCCTGTCAACAAGATGGCCTTTCTCAATTGCTTTGCGAAGACAACGAACGTGGACCTGTTTGAGTAAAACGTCGTGTTTTTAACCGTGCCAGAGCTCCGGCTGTAAAACAGCTCTCTCGTCTTTAAACTCGGGCTTTAGTTCCCGAGCCGAACGCACACGGTGTTGTTTTGGGCACGGTCGTTGCGCAGACAGTAAAGTAAAGCAGCAGGACCGTGTCATTGCTTTAGGTCGCTGATGTTGATGTAGCAGATCTGTCACAGCCTGGCCTTGCATTTCCCCCCCCCCTTTTCTTTTTTCATTTTGAATGTTTTAAACAGTTTTATCTGACGACCCTGGGTTGCTTTAAGTGCCGTTTTTGGCGGACCTGCAGATACGTGCTTTTAAAGGTAAGACGAAATCCACCGTCTTCCATGTTTACCAACCGAAGGTAACAAGACAGCCATGATGCTAACCCAGTTACCCTGTGCGTCTTCAAACCAACTGTTAATCTCGAAGAATGACAGCGCAACTAGTGCGAAGAAAATGATCAAGCTATTTGGTCCGGGAAAGACTGGATTTTTGTTAAAGTTGTTAAGCTAAAAAAAACCGTGTATTTGCTTATCAAGCGAGCGTTAAGCGCCATGTAGCTTGTATATCTAAGCTAAACTTGTTTGGGCCCTAAGGCTTTTCTTCCTAGCATGGTTGTTTAAAAGCAATACACATCAAAATGTACTTTTTAGGACGTTTAAACCTAGTTTTAGGATAAAACTCATTACTGGAAAGGTTATTGCGTAATTCTGACCGTCAGAACGTGACTAACTTGGCTAAGGGCTTTGGTTCGGATGAGCTATTAATGATTATCTACGGAACACTAGGAAACCCTTCCAGCCATAACGAACCGTGTCATGTCATGCTTAAAAAGAAAAAATATGACATAATGCAATATTATAGCCTTATTCGATCCTATCTTTCGACTAGAATGGCGAATAACAATAAAAAAAGTTAATTATTTACCCAGGATTTGGTGACTGGACTTGGATATAACTAAGTACTAAATTGTCCCCTGATTTACTATTAACAAGCAACGAGTACCAGCTGTGAAAAACTGGTACGTCTGTCTGATTGTAACCCTGCCGATTCAAGGCTGACTAACTAACCCTAATAACTAGGTAATAACAAGTTAATCCTTCTATACCCATATGTCTGGTGTTCTTTCATTGCAAGTCCAGGCTTTGTGTTGGAATAAAATAAGCAGGTAACAGGTCCGCACAGCGGGTAAACGTGTCCCGAATCTGATCTTTTCAATCCTGTGGCTATTTTTGGGGTGGTGTGACCAGAAAAAAGTGAATCAGTGACATTTTCCGTTCCAGTTTGGGCCACTTTCAGAGGTGATATTGAAATTCGATAGATATCCGAGCTGAATTTGTACGACTTTAACGTCATTCCAGCTCAACATTCGTTGCAAATGTGGGCGAGGAAATTTGTGAAGAAATGACCGAATAGCACTGGAGGACATGAGTAGATAGAACGCTGAAATGAAAAAAAAAAAAAAGGCTGCAAAATAAAGAAGTGGACAAGTAACGTCCTGTTTAACATGACCATTACAGAGGTTCCTGTTACTTTTGATTGTTTACCTCTGGGTGAGCAGGTCATGTGCCGCACTTCTCTGGTGTGCCTGCTTTTTAGGAGTGGGAACTGTTCAGACCAATGTCAGATAAAGGTCACGTTAAAAAGGTATCGTAAACAGCCCCCCAAAATATCCGATTTGGGGCATTTTGCCCGCGTAGCTTAAGATGTTGTTGAAACATTTTGTCAACCAGTAACCAAACCTGTAATGATATCCCCAGTGAGAATCATGTCTGCTCATTAGAGCCATATATATTCATATGCAGCATTAGTGCCAGACATGTAGGGAATCTCGACAAAGCATTAAGGTTGGCTTTGCCCTGGCATGCCATGCTCTGGACAGTTTTGACTTAGAGGTGGTGGAATGTAGGATACTCGCCAAACGATTCTATGCTCTGTATGAATCATGTGCCCTCTATATCACCTATTGGTGAAATGGTGGCACCCTTTTAGTAAAATATCCGCCGTAACAAACAAAGATACAGGTTATTATTTTACCGGCAGCAATCACCCAGTGTAACCGTTCCTAATTTAAAATAATTAATATTTGCACTGGTGTTGTACTTGCCAAACGTTTGGGACGGCACATTGCGGTTAGTTCTTGACATCTCCATTATGGACAGGATTTAAAGAATCCTTTACTCAGAAGCATAAGCGGTGTAAAACTTGGGTATACATTTCCACCTGTGCTTGGAAATACGTACTTTTGTCCACGTTGTTGAGTAAATTGTAGATAAAAACCATGATGATTCCATTTGCATTGATGAAAATCTGCTTATCTACACAATCAATGCAATTTAAAACAAAAAAATGGCAGAATGTTTTGTTCTATGTTTACTTCTGCCTACACCCACCACTTCCCCCTGTTTGTGAGTAACCTAAACTTTCATTCATTGGTTAATTGTTTATTTTTAATTGGAAAAAAGAAACGCATGATGTAACCTATTGTATGTACCTAGTAAAGTGATGTACTGTTGAAAGAATGTTTTAAACAATGAGTGAAATGGTAATTTCTCTGAATAGAAACCCTACACTTTAGTCTTAAGTATGATGTAATGTTTAAGACGAGCATCTGGTGCACATTAAAGTACGAGTTGTAAGCCACATGACTATTCACCGTCTATTGAAACACTGAGCATCCCTGGTGTACTGGTTTTAGGATGGAGAAGCCCCTGCTCTGTCCCCTGCAAATGTACACAAACCGGCAGTTACATTAAAACCAACGAGGGGTCAATTGAATAAGCTCTGAATCATGTTCTGCTTATAAACTTCGGATCCTGGCGTTCACGTGGACGTTACGTTGATCCAGCCACCTACCTAAACGTTGTCACCACCCAGGTGCACCCCATCGTGGCAGCGATATCCCCTAATGGCAGTCCCCCCCCCCATACAGCAGGATAATGCGCCCTGCCGTAATGGCAGAATTATCGAGGAGCAGTTTGAGGAACAGGAATAATATGTAGCCAGGCCTGGTTTCGAACACTTGAAGCCTATGAGAGCGATTGTACTCAGACATTGTCTAAAAGCGTGCAGCGAGGAGCTGTTATGTGAACAAAGGAGTACCTAATAAGTTTCTGCCACCTCTTTCCTTTTTTCTCAGATTAAATCTGTGATGGAGGCTGCCTGCTTAAACCATGAGACTCAAGAGTAAAGAACAAAGGCCCTGCCCTGCGTAGTGGCAGATATGCTCTTGATGGGCTCACGATGAACCGTGACACCTTTTCCCACATCCGACTTTGGTGCCCACGTCCCTTTGGCACCTACTCCCAGAACAAACCGTACAGTAATGGCACAGTCGTCGGCGGGACAGCCCCTGCGATTTGTAAAGCTGATGCTGCTGGATGTACGTCCACAGAGAGTGGTGGGGTTTCGGACGACCAGCGCAAGGATGTCGATACTGAGAACACCCCTCCTGCACCTTCTGCTAACCTCCTCGCTCCTGCGCCGCCCGCTCCCGCGCCCTCCCCTGCTTCACAAATGGAAGACGGGCGAGTGTTGCTTGACACGTGGTACGTGATCAAGCCGGGAAACACCAAGGAGAAAATCGCCTTCTTCGTGGCTCACCAGTGTAGCGGAGCGGGCATTGTGAGACCGAGTGCCATGAAGGTGAAGGGGAACTGGGGCAGCGACTGCACTAAAGCCAAGCGTCGTCGCCGGTGCTCTTCGTACGAACCGCCTACGAGAGCCCAGAACGTCACTTCAGAGCTACCTTCAGAACCCAGCTTCCTGGAGGACGGCGTTGCGGTAAATGAGACGGATCTGCTGTCCGTGGCTGAGATGGTGGCCCTTGTTGAACAGCGCACGGCTATGGCCCTGCAGGGCATGGCAGGTCAAGCGCAGTCAAACTCTAGCCCTCAACAGCATACGGTCCTGCCGAATTCCATATCGAATTCGTCGCCTGTCGTGTTCCTTTCCGAATCCCCTGCGCCAGCCTCTAAAAGTGACTTTGAACAGCAGCAGCAACAAGAATCTTGGCGCGTCGCTCAAGCCGTCGCGCATTTTGAGTCTCAGCAGCAAAATCTCGAGAGTACAGTGTTGCGACCTCAGATTCATGACTCTGCAAAGGACCGGGACTGTCCAGGAGAGACTGGAGTTGGTCCCCAAAACCACACTAGAGGGGAGGTTAGGATTGCTTTCCGAGTATCTAGTTTGGATTTGCGGTCACAGACCGAGCCCGAAGGCCACCCCAGATGCATGTTTATGAGTTGCGGGACTGGAGGGGGGCAGACCGGGAGCAGGGCTAAAGAAAAGATTACATGCGACCTCTACCAACTGGTCAGCCCTTCGTCTCGAGACCCAGGCGCCGTCCTAGCTGGCTCACCAAAACCGGACGCTTTGGGTGAAGGCATAACCGAACGACCTTCTTCCACAACTCCGGACGCAAACCAAGAACACTGCTCGGGAGAGAAGAAAACGGTGGCTCGGGAACGGGTGACGGGCTTCCACGTTGAAGTCGTGGTCACGGGTGCCGTGGACCAGTGCGTGTTCTATGGGAAGGATAGCACGGAGAACGTCCAAGAAGAGACTGTTTGCATTGCCGTGCCTAACGGGGCAAACCGAGCCGACGCTTCAGAAGAACCTCCACCAGGTCAGCTGTTTTTTCTGCAGCCGCCGTCTGCTGAAGACGAAAGTGGTAGCGGGGTCTCGAACGGGATGTGCTCGTCGGATCGGGCAAATACCAGCGGGCCAGCGGGGAACGCGGTGGAAAGGCCGGGCAGCCCGATCTCCAGCGTGGAGGACTGCGCCGACAAATCGCTGTGCCGCCTCTATCGTCACGTCTCCCATGACTTCCTGGAGATCCGTTTCCAGATCCAGCGGCTCCTGGAACCACGGCAGTATATGCTCATGCTTCCGGACCACATCATGGTCAACATCTTCAGCTACTTACCCACCCACTCTCTCGCAGCCTTAAAGTGCACCTGTCATGACTTCAAGGTTTTGATCGAGACCTACGGGGTGCGCGCCACCGACTCCCGCTGGAACCAGGACCCGCTGTACCGAGACGACCCCTGCAAGCAATGTAAGCGCCAGTACGAGCGGGGGGACGTCTCGCTCTGCCGCTGGCACCCCAAACCTTACCACCACGACCTGCCTTACGGACGCTCATACTGGATGTGCTGTCGGCGCACGGACAAGGATACTCCTGGCTGCCGAGTCGGACTACATGACAACAATTGGGTTCAGCCATGTGACATGGTTCAGGCCCGCACCAAAAGAGAGGACGGGAGGTAAAGGTTGGAGCGGCTCGTGTTCCGATTCTCACTTTGCCTAAACCTCATGCCACTGTAATATTTATGGTTGAGCTTACATCCCTTGTCTCAGCTTGTTAACCTTGCTATTTTGTCCGTGTCGGTTCTTAGCAGTGCAGCATACTTCGTTTTTATTCCCATAATATGCCGTGTAAAGCTCACGTGTGACGCTGATTAATGAGGCTAAGGTCTGCTGCATGGAACTAGACCTTTTTACGTGTACTTGTGAATTGGGTAGGATTTTGATGAATTTGGCCCGGGCAGTCTTTTCTTAAGACCAGCATTAAAGCAGAACCCGACCCTGGCAAATCGGCAGGCTCGACACTGAGGTGTCACGTCAAAGTATTTATACATGTATTTAAGTTTGGATGGCAAGCTTTCTCTGCTGGCCCTGGGACGAAAAAGAGCGAAAATGATGTCACTTTACAAATACCTGATGTCACTTTGTAGTCAACACTTCTTCTTGCGTTTTTTTAGTTCTTTATCTTTGTGTGGGTGTGAGTGAATTCCTTTTTCTTCCTTCCTTCCTTTCTGTTCTTCCTTCTGGTTTTTGATGTTAGCAAAAATCAATATTGAAAGAAGTGGATTGCTTGTCCCTTGGCCCTCTGCCATACCCCTGCACCAGCAAAGCTGTCATTTACCAGTCTGCTTCCCAGCAGAGACCAGTGTTCGCTTTCTGTTGGTGAAAGAACATCAGGTTCCAGCCTTAAGTCCGTGTGTTCTGCTCACTCCTCACTCTGTACAATCTTTCAAACAGAAATGTTGAAGCTTTGCTTTGGGAGACCGTTGTAGGTTTCACTGTCAGCTGATGCAAGAGGGAATTTTTGCCTAAATAAAAGTTATTTAAAACCGGTGTCTGTTTTTAATTGCTGTTTTTTTTTTTGTTTTGTTTTTTCTCGATAAACCTTCAATTCACTCTAGTGAAAGCTAATGCAGCACGCTGTATATGTGCATAAAACATACAGTACTGTGCAAAAGTATTAGGCCACTGTTAGATTGTTTTATTGACGGTATAATTGCCATATGTAATTATGTCTCTGTCTTTTATTAGAATCCAACCACAGTAGAGGAGATTTGGATGCACGCCCCTCTAATATCTTTATGCTGAAGTGACCCTGAAGAAGCTTGATCAGGGATGGTCTGTATGGCAGGGTAGCAGCCAAGAAACCTCCTTTTCAGAAGGGGAATGGGGTCAAAGGTTTAAGATGTGTTAAAGCTCAGCAAAATTGGAATTGAGATCAGTGGAAGTTTGAGGTTTTTGTCTCCAAACAATTTGCTGAAACAACAAATCGAGATAAAGTTGATTCCAGGTAATGGAACCACATTGGGATGCTATGGTTCTGGTCCTAATAACTGGCTGGTCCGATTAAACGAACATGCCCTGTTACAAGACAGGACGTGCTATGTAACA
>JAUZSV010417084.1:0-10979 GCA_034780495.1 Parotocinclus cesarpintoi
GAGAGAGGCAGAGGGACAGATAGAGGTACAGACAGAGACAGAGAGAGAGAGAGTGACAGACAGAGACAGAGAGAGAGAGAGGGACAGACAGAGACAGAGAGAGAGAGAGGCAGAGAGAGAGAGAGAGAGAGAGAGAGAGAGAGAGGCAGAGAGAGAGAGAGGCACAGAGAGGCAGAGAGAGAGGCAGAGAGAGGGGCAGAAAGAGAGAGCACAGAGCACAAAACGAAGAGCAAAGCACATGTCTACAGGACAGCAAGCTCAGCATAAACCTGCTCTCTTCGCCAAGCTTGCCAAGTTACCTAGATTACACCGTAAATAAATCCCCCTTGCTTAAACGTGGCTGTTCACAATCCAAACCGCAGAGTTCTTCAAAGGTTTGGAGGGCTGACCTGCAAATGGAAGCGTTCTCCAAGTCAGTACCTGGTCAGTTAGGTTGGGGCCTTTCTTCGTCCCTGCAGCTGGAGCGGTCGTGCCACAAAAACTCATTGAGATTGAGATGGATGCAAGTGTAAGCTTTCAGGGAACCGCTCGAAACAATAAGTGTGTTTACACATGCTTAATAATCCAATAACAGCAAAAAACTGCAGATTGCATGCACTTTAGTAATTGATTAATGACAAGCTTCAGTTTTACATGACAGGCAATATTGACACAGGATTTCGGCTTTGCACTCTGCCAATAATCTTACATTAAAGATCAAACTCCAAGCTTTAATACTAAATAACCAAACCCTTCATTTTCTTGGGTATATACTTCTTATCAACATCTCCACAAAGTGTTCGATTGGCGTTCTGTTCTGGGAAGTGTCTCATTCTGAGGTTGCCAGATCCCATGAGAAACAAAACAACAAAGTCTATGGAAAAAGCTTCCAAAGAAACCCCTAGCTCTTAGAATAGGAAGACCTGGCAACCGTATTGTATGCATGTGCAGACCGAGAAAGACTGAAATCTCTAACTGATATGCATGCTATGAGAAATCTGATTCTTAAGAAAACCCAGTTCTCTTAATCTGATTCTCAGATCGGACCGTGTTGTTTACAGAGCCATTTGAATAATAAGACTGCAAAAATCTGACTATGATCAGATCAAAGTGCACGCACTTAATCTTACCTTAATCCAATGACACTTCCAGTTATCACATTACCAATTTTTTTTTTTTTTTTGGGGGGGGGGGTAACATTACCCCAATATAGACATACAGCTGTGCTGAGTGCAAGCTCAACACCCAACCTGCACAAAAACAATCGTATGCAGCCCTTACTGCTTTCACGTTTTACAGTCTTGAATTTTTTTTCGCTGCCATAAACGGTCAAACCAACAGTTCCTGGTAACTGGTTTGGCTTAAAGAGCCTGCTGCAGCATTTTTACACCCAGTAGCCAGCCACTGTAATTACCACAAACAGGCCTGAGAAACGAGCGTACACCCAACGAGTCCAGCTGAGTAATTAATCAGTGAATTTACACCTGCTCTTAGATTCTCAGAGTAATCGAGCTTCAGGGTAACTGCTGTAAACATTAAAGCAATACAGCTGTGGTAGGTAGAGATAAAATACAGGAATGTTCCTTCGAGACATGCTTAAGCTCTTATTCTTTTGTGCTTCAGCCCTAATCAGAAGTATTTCAAAAGGTAAGATAATGACAGCCAGCCACTGACGCACCAGTGTTTAGTTTGACAACCACAGCCTGGTTGGACTGGATACCCTCATGAGATGCTGCAAGTGTTAACCAGTCTTCATGTCAACAAAAACCCAAGGCCATAAAGCCAGCTAGCAATCCAGGAGTGTTTACATTAACAAAACCTGAGCTAAGATTTACATTTATGGCATTTAGCAGTGAATTACAACTCATACAACCTTACAATTCAAGCAACTGTGGGATAAGGGCCTTGCTCTGGGACCCAACTGTGGCAGCTTGGCAGAGGTGGGATTTAAACCCTGGACCATCAGGCCCATAGCTTAACCGCTAGGCTACCACAGTCCATGATAAGAGTACATTTCATCACCTCTTCCCATTAAATAGCTTTCTACATCCTGTACACACTCTCTCTCTCAGAATGAGTAGAGTAAGAGACTTTATTCTCCAAGCATGGGTTCCTATCTGCATTTGTTTCCACTGTCTGGCCCAGCATGACAAGCTTTTTTTTTCTTTCTGCTGAAACTCGTCACCTTTGCCTACACCCTCCGTCCTGTCTGAGTAACACACTTTCACTTTAATAAATGGATATTCACAAGTTTTGAGTTTGGTAAGAGAAAAACTCCATGTCAGAGTACAGAACTGGCACAGTGTTCAGGTCAGGTTAAAAAAAAACCCACAAGGCCAGCCCTTTAGAATTTAACAGCTCCAATAAAATCCCCCAACGATACCAGTTTTGCATCACTGAAAGTAAGTGGGATTTTGAAGATGCTGTAACCAGTTTCCAATTTTCCCAAAAGGAAATGACAGAATTCGATTTTTTACCATCATGTGGCTTAGAGGTAAGAGCCAACTCCCAGAAACAGCAGTTCCTGAAGACCTGGACGCAAACCCAGGACCAGTCTTGCAACGTGAAGGTCAGATTGTGCGGTTGCAAGTGTTTTGATATTTAAACAGCAGGAGCCGATTTTCCAGATCTCTTATTGGGAAATTCCCAAACAGTTGTTGTACATACCAAAATCTCTCCTAGTTTCAGTGATGTCACCCTAGTGTGGCATCACAAGGCCTATTTTAGATTGGATATTCAGCCCATTAGCTGCTAAATGGGCTTTCACTGCTGTTACCTCATAATTAGGACTGGATACGGTTCAGCTTTTATACCAGTATAACCCAGTAATTTGAAATCAGTGGCAATAACAAAAATCATACATTTTATGATGCTTTGATTTTGACAAAACAAAACGTGACAAGATCAGCCAACTGAGTTTTTTTTCTACCACAAGTTTCCTTCTTTACTTTAATGAAGCATATAAACAAATTAAGCCAGATATCCAACTAATACTGGTAGCGCCTGAATTACGATACGCGGATATGATCAGACAAATCTGCTGTACGTTTAATTTAGCATTATTTATTAGTGCACACAGCAAGAAGTTCCCAGGTTCAATCCCAGGGTGGAGCGGCCTGGGTCCACCCCATGTCTGTGTGGGTTTACTCCAGGTACTCTGGTTTCCTCCCACAGTCCAAAGACATGCCTGTTAGGTTAAATGGTGTCTCTAAAAGTGACTGTGTGTGCTCGTGCGTGTGCCCTACAATGTATTGGCACCCCATCTAGGGTTGTTCCTGCCCTTGCGCCCAGAGTTGCCGGGTGGGCACCGACTGGCCCCGACCCCGTGTGGATTAAGCAGGAGATAAAGAAATACAGTGTACCAAAGAGTTGAGTTCATTATGTTTAATACTGTACACGACTGTCACGTTTTTTACTATATTTCCCAGCGTTCATCACTCACGCCACATGACATCACCACACCCCCCCCCAAATCCAAATCGAACACAGCATAGTGAATCTGAGTTCATGTGTTCACCAAGCAGCAATCCATTATAGGAGCTCATTTTCTCTTGCCTAATTAAGTTAAGTTAAATTAAGACGGTGGAAAACGAGTCGTGCTGTTCTTCAAACTCAAATACTAATGCCACACATACCTATCATTTTGGCAACTACTACCTGAAGGTATTCACTGCACTGGAAGGTACCGTCGGTGACTTTAACCTCATTAACTTTTGGTTTGTTTATCCACTTATTTAACAAACTCATGCTGACACAATTTGAAAGAATCCGTAAAGTCAACAGGTCTTTGTAACGTGGGAGAAAACCTGAGCGTCCAGAATAAACCTACACAACACTGCGCCGTGCCAACCACTTACGCCACCCACTCGAGTGAATTCGAGCCTTCAGCTTTAGACCTCTGCAACATTTACACTCAAACAAATGGCAAGATATACCCAAATGTTTTTCTCAACGTGATCTGATTTTTTCGGAGGCTTTCAGGGACAGATTTAGGAAAGACGCTATTCAGAACGACATATACATCTCGCCATTTGTCACAGCAAGTTCAGGAATATAATTTCAGGAACTCGGATAGTCGATTCGACCGCATTAAAGAGCACAGACGAACGGCGAGCTCATGCTCAGGCGTACAAATACACGGCGACGCTCGTAATCAAGCAGCCTGCGTTAAATCTCTGTTTACGGCGTGTCTTTCAAATTGTAGTGAAGCATAAACGTGATAGGAAAGATAACGGATTAAGCTGTTTTTCCCTCCAGCCGATCTAATGATTTTGCCAAATATCGGGACAATTCCGATACAGAATATCGGATCGGTACAGCCCTAATATTTTCTTACTATGATTTACTAAACACTACAGAACAACATTTCCGCCTCGCCATTTGTCACAGCAAGTTCAGGGACTCAACTTCAGAAACTCGGATAGCCGATTCGACTGCATTAAAGAGCACAGACAAACGGCAAGCTCATGCTCAGGCGTACAAATACAGTCGATTCCGGTTAATCAACCGATTAAACAAACATGCCCTACGTTACAATGGACATGCTATGTAACATTAAATGTTTATTAAACCTTTATTGTACGATTTACACGTATAGCGAAATTACAAACACAATTTGTGAAAATTACAAACTCAGCATGCAAAGCATAATACTGTAAAAAACAAGCTCTTACTAAATTCTAGTCAACGTTTGAAGAACTTATCCAGTGTGATCTGACGCGCTTTTGCTGTGGCCAAGTAGCGACTTGTGGCTATTTTTTTGTAGTAAATGGAAATGCTAGGCAAAGACCTGTAGGTGGCAGTAGAGGGCTGGGGAGAAACTAAGGAGCGTTGTAGTGATACCAGAGAAGAAGAGTTTTCTTTGGTAACAACGGTTATTACATATTTCTTATTTGCTGTGTATGCTCTACTGGAGGCATATAAGCATCCTAATGCCCTAAAAGCATACTACATACTAAATTTAAAAAAAAAAATATATATATATATATATATATATGAATGCCTATACAGTACTAATACAACTATAATACAACTAAATTAACTGATTTTCTATGCTTCGAACTGAAGTCTTCCATTCTGTTTTGTGATGTTCACTCATATTTGGACTTCAACATTTCGTGAGCCTAATGTTTGTAAATAACGAGTGTGGAGAAAGAATGTGATTTGGGAAGGTCCACTCTAGCCAGCTAATGTCTAATTAAGAACCATGACGTGTATAACAGATGCAAGCTATAGGTTTGTCTAAGGATTATGTCTTTTACACGCCCATTTGTCAATTCATTGTGGGTAATAACCACACACCTGCACACACTCTTACCCTGGATGATAGACCTTGATTGAACCTGTTCTGTTGTGGGCTGTGTTAAATATAAATGGGCAGTGTTTCTCACACTGGGTAATGAGCTGTAGATCAGCTTTATTATATTATTATTATTACGTCTGATGTGATTAAACTCATGTCGCTTAATGTTACAGAAGTCTTACTTTTTTAGCGCCACACTTCATGGGCTTTCTTGCCTGCTTGTGATTGTGACTCTGAGCTTCACTGCTGTTCTCATGTGGTTCTCACTTCCCACAGGACTGAACTTCAGGGAAGTGAACAAAGAGAATCAGAGCTCTGTTTTCCGTGAGATACACTCATCCATTGACACCTTGGCGTTCACGTTTGGCAATGTGTGAGTGGCTTTGGTGCTACTTTATGCTGTATTATTATTACAGGGCATATTTTATCCTGTTGCTCTGCAACACCACACTACATAATGGGAGTTATTTCAGTATCTGTGTTTTTTTTTATTGGCTGCATAAATGTCAGTTTAAGATAATTGAAACAGGTTTATAGCAAGGATGGCAACATAGCTGTGCAAGCAAAGTCTCCATCACTGCTAGCTGACCGTAACAATAGATAAAATTATTCTGCCTGTGGATATATTAGTAGCTGTTAGAGAGTGAAAAGCATGTCAAAACATAGTACATATAAGCTAAGAGAGACACAGCAGAATCTGAGACCATCATGCATGTGGGGGTGTGGTCTGCCACACTTTAGTTATAGAGCAGTAAAACCAAGAACTTTGATATTCTGAAGACCACTGATGGGGCAGAAAGGGACAGAGAGCCGGACATAATCAGGAAATGACCAGATGGGGCTCTGGGTGCCAGACATGACAACACCACGACTATTTAGCTTATTGGAACAGGGAGAAATTAAGAATCTTCACCCAGTGGGACAGGATGGAAACAGGACTTATAATCTAGTAGAATCAGACAGAACATGGAACATTATTTATGTACAAATAGGACAGAAGTAGTATCTTTAACGTGATGGAATAGAATGGAACTGAGAGCTTTAACCTGATAAAACAAGTGGATTCCTCACCAATGCAGAGAGCAGCTCAAACCAAGCCATTACCAGAGATGGAATATGAACCAGTATGGCTCTGAGGTGGAGTGCTGGTTTGCATTACTAAGCCAGACTGTTTGTATTCTGGCTCTGGTGAGATACATTTTGAGTGTCCTCATGTTACAGGGCTGGGGACTTATATATTATAAAATAGTTTATTGGGGATATGCCTACAAGTAAAAATAACAGTAATCTACGCGGATGTGTAGTATAATAATAAAACGCAGTGCAAATGTATTTTGGTATTTCCTCTTTCTCAGAGTGTCTGATTTCCTTATGGGAGATGTGGACAGTGGCTCCAGAGTGGAGCTCTCCAAGAACAGGAAAAGCAGGGTGAGTCTGAAAATACGACCTTATAATACTATCCCATTATTTGTGTTATAATGGAGCATAATAGATAGAGACAAAAAAAATAAATGTTTGGACTGAATAGCCATGCTGTAATTACACCACACATACATCTGTGAATAACAGAGCAAAAACAAAATGAACAGTTTCTGGTTAGAAGCTGTACAGAATGCTGGTTATAATGGAGATATATCTAGCCAAAAGACAGTTCAAAGATTAACTTCTTCTTGCGTTATATGGTTATCTTTGAAACCTTTTAGATGATATCCTAGTATTCTGTACTTAACCAGAGTGTAACTTTATAATATTTTGACTACATTTCATCACCAAAGTCAAAAGCTGTGTGTATAAGTGTTTTTTTTACCCCACAGTCGTTTGAGAACCTCTCTGGAGATTCAGGAGGCTACACCAAAAACAAAGTGCTGGCAGGTGAGTGTTACATATTATTCCTGTCTCCCAACCGTACATTTAAGACACGCACACACACACACACACACACACACACACACACACACACACAGATGTATCTGTTAGTAAACCCACACAGAGCTCTCACGTTTTAGACAGACGCTGACTCACAGCTCATTTGCTATAATTAATAGGGAGCAGTGCTGCTCTCCATATTGGCCTACACTATACTGACCCTGGAGGGTAATGTACACTATAAAGTGCACTAGCAGTAATGAATGGGGTGTGGATTGGTCCGGTGATTACAGGTTACCCAACACATTGTAGTACAGAGTTGCCTCTGTTCTTCTGCATCCTATAGCTTAGAATATCATTTAGAATTAAGGACCTGTCCAATACCAAACCCTGCTCAGTATGTAGTCCACTTGAACCCTGATCAATCCACAGTGGACATGTCCCAAACCACACACTTTATTCACTATTACACGCACATGAACGCTCATCGGGCCACTGTGGATGTGTCCCAAACAACACACCCTATTCACATTTAGTCCTTTCTGGGCGTGTCCAAACCCCACCCACCGCACATATTTTATTATTTAGGAGTGCGAGTCTGGTTCCATCTGCTGCTTGTACATTAGTTTTAGGTCAAGGTTTTACAGATAAACAGAGCTTCCCAAGTTTGCAGTACCACACAGCCATGTCGTACCTCTGCTTTTCAATACCATACTTCAGCGCAACCTTAGAACAGGGCGTCACCGTTTTATACACTTTGGATGTTTTTGTAGCGCCCTGTGGTTTGTCTTTCTTCTCCAAATGTCTGACATTCCTTGGACGTTATTTCAAGGAATGGGAGCCACATGTGGGGGATTAAAATGCTGTACAGATGTGAGTGTTTATAATGTGGAAAGTCATCTTTACTGGGCCATTGACGTTGCTGAATTTGAGAAAGTCATGACGCATAAGGATAGCTTTATTTATCTTTCAGCGGGTTTATCAGGTATAAGGTGCTTCTACACTCGGTAACCCCTTTAAGAACACAAAAGGAACTCTCTCTAAGAGTGTGAGCTGTGAAGCAAGTGTCATTAAACCTCAGGATACATAGACTTGAATAGAATTGATAATATGATGGAATCATAATAGCCACTGTTTTTATTATGGTACTTTTATTGTACACAGTGTAAATATTTGAAATGTTCTTTTATCTAAATTCAGCTTTATTTAATCATTAGAATGTTTGTTATTTGTGTAAAGGGGTGTCATTTTAACAAGCAGAATTTCCCTCTGAGATCAATAAAGTATTTCTGATTCTGATTTTGAACTGGATTCAGAAAGTAAATGTGCATGCATATGTACAGACCCAGCTCTTCACTCGTTTCCTGAGCTGTCCCCGGTAGAGAGAGTGGATCAGACGCTGCTGCAGAATGATAGCGGAGTTGAATCGGCACTGCTCTACGCCAAGGCCTGGTCCAAATACGCCAAGGACGTTTTGTCCTGGGTCGAGAAGCGCCTCAATCTGGGTCAGCCTATTCATTCACTTACATTTTTTTTTTTAGCACACACCTTTCTATAATTACATACACATAAGATGTATATTATCTATATAGACTCACAGGTCACCTTATTGGGTACATGTTGCTGCTACTGAGTTGACCTCACATTTGCCTTCAGCTATTTGAATTGAGGTCTGATGACTGTGGAGGCCATTTGAGTACATTGAACTCACTGTCATGTTCAAGAAACCAGTTTAAGATAATTTGAGATTTGTAAGATTGTGTTATTCTCCTGAAAGTAGATGGTACACTGTGGTCATAAAGAGATAGACATGGTCATCGACATTACTCGGGTAACCTGTGGTGTTTAAACAATGCTCAATTGGTATTAAGGGGAACAACATGTGCCAAAAAATATACCCCACACCATTACACCACCAGAAGCCTGAACCGTTGATAAAAGGCAGGATGCTTTCATGTTGTTTCCAGCATATTCTGACCCGACTATCTGAACGTCAGAGCAGAAATCAAGACTCCTCAGGCCAGGCAATGTTCTTCCAATTTTCTATTGTGCAGTTTTGCTCAAGTCTATGTGCATTATAGCCTAAGTTCCCTGTTCTTAGCAAGCATGAGTTTTACCTGGTGTCACACTCGCGGACTGCTCGCGTGATCAGACTCAGCCTATCACACATTCACTCTCTCCGTCTTTTAAATTGTACACACCCGGTTGTCATTATTACACACTCTACTTAAGCACTCATTCTCCTTGTCCCTCACTAGGCAACTTGGTTTTCCTCGTTCTCTCTGCGCTTTCATTAGTATATTTGTTTATCGATATATCTACCGGTTTCCGACTCTTCGTTTCATCCCTTGACTCACGTCTTCCTCCTCTGGCATTGTTTGGATCTATCTGTGTACGGACAGTGGACCTTCTGACTTCGTTTTTGTCTGCCGTCTTCTATAAAGCCTACATTCCATTATGCTGCGCTTGAGTCCGCCATTTTTAGCGCTCGCGTTACACCTGGTATGTCTTCTGCTGCTGTAACCCATCTGCTTCAAGGTTATTTGTCCTCAGAGATGCTTTTCTGCATACCTAGGTTGTAACGAGTGCTTATTTGACCACTGTCCTTTGACCTATGGCATCAACAAAAACATTTTCAGCCCAGCATCTGCCCTTGCTAGATATTCTGTCTTTTTCAGACCATTCTCAATGATTGGCTGCACATGAAAAACTCAGCAGTTTCTGAAACACCCAGACCTAGCTTCTAGCACGCAACACAATACACAATATGTTCAATGCCACAGAAATCACATTTTCTCCCTATTATGATGCTCAGTTTAAACTTTAAACAGCAGTTCTCCTTGACCAAATTTTCTACGTGCCGAAATCTGTTGAGTTGCCATGCAATGGACCAATTATATATTTGCATTAATGAGCAGTTAAACAGATGTACCTAATAAACTGGCCAGGTAGTTTGTGTCTGGTCTGAATGTGTGTGTATACATGAAAATTAGTGCAGGGTAAGTGTGTTATTATTTGTGAAATATGTTTGTTTTTTTACGTGAATATGGAAATAATTATTTAAGTATTTAATTAGTTTTAAGTATTAAGTATTTTGGTCAAAGTGGACTAATTAAGTATAGTTTTATTTGAAGAAAGTAAAATGGAACTGAAACAGTAATCCCGAAATCTCTTAATCTCTCAAACCGAACCTTTCTGTAATTTCCATTCTGTGTACATTTGTTCTAGTATACATTTGTTCTAGGTTTTTACAGGCATAACTGTTAAAGCAATGTTTCCTCTCAAATTAAAATATTTCCATTTATTATTTTAAATAAAAAGTTTTCCGTTTTGAATTGAGTGGTAGATTGTTCTGGGAATTATTTTACACGGTAAAACTAAGGGAAGTGGCACAGAAACAGGTATAACCAGTTATTTAACAGACTGAGGGTTAATGGGAAGAGAAGAGAAATGTGGTAGAAAAAAGGAAAAAGTAAAGCAGAATTTGAGTGGATGTGATGTTACCGTGGATCATTTTAACCTCAATGTGTTTTCTTTTTACAGATATGGAGTGTGCTAAAAACTTTACCAAGATGGCTGAATCAGCCAAAGCAGTCGCTTCTCAACAGGTGAGCTATTTTTTTATTTTTAATTAAAAGAGCATCTCCTTATTTCAGACCTTATTTTGAGCTGTTTCCCTTTGTAACAGCTGTTGGGCTAATGTAGTAATACCAGTGTCATTTGCTGTTTCATGCATAATATAAAATAAAACACCATATTTTGTATTTAATAAAATAATCATAAATTAAATTACATATTGATACATTACATAGGACTGCTGCACCATCGTGTG
>JAUZSV010417095.1:0-10977 GCA_034780495.1 Parotocinclus cesarpintoi
AATTTGGAATAAGGCTGTAACGTAACAAAATGTGGAAAAAGTAAAGCGCTGTGAATACTTTCCGGATGCACTGTATGTTACCAAATAGTGTATTCCCTTGTAAAATGCACTGGTCAAAATAGAAATAAAGTTTTGTACTGTTTCCAGTCAAATTACAGTATAGAGAGTATACTCTACATGGTCAATGGATTGGAGTATTACAGTTAAGTTAAGTACAGAGTACTACTTTTAAGCTTTGAAAAGTATGCAATTTTGAATACAACCAGATAAGTACTGTGGACATCCAGAACATTTTACATGGTGAAAGTAAATACAGCTGTGGTTAAAGATGGTCTTGCCTGGACTGCAGGTTCTTTATGCGAGATAGCATATCCAAATGGCCTGCAGAATACTGCTCAATCACATCCATTACATCATATGGCCTTAAGCTCTCTTTAAACCTCCTCTTAGACACCAGAAAACGAATGACACTATGGGCAATACAAACACATCTTTAGTTGGATGTTTACACAAATAATTATCAAATAATCATTTACTCATCCTACTCCTTTTGATTTTTGTGCTTTGCTTATAGATAAATACTAGATGATAATGAAATCTGTTCAGATATATTGTCATACCAGATTGCCCTTATTGTAGCTTTCAGTGCAGGAGACATGTCATGCAGAAATTCATAAGTCTTATCATCTCCAAATTCTTCTGGGAGACTTGCCTCTGTAACACACAAATCCAAAAGTGCTCTTTAAAACCTTATAACCAATAATCAGTAAGATAAAAATATATATATAGCCAAAAGTACTTGGGCATTTCATGGAAGTTATATACGCTGCTCACAAAAAATAGGGGATATTTCATTCAATTTCATTTCATTTAATGTGCACTGTTTATTATTGAAAAACTAAAGATCTGGGGTAGTGGCAGCTCCATATATCCTTGTGTCGGTCCTATGTGGAGTTTGTATGTTCTCCCTAGGTATTTTTTACCCAGATTCTCCCTAAGAAATTTTTTTTTTTTTTAATGCTACAGTGTGAGCATGTTTCATGAGGGCAGATGTACCTTTGCACCCATCATGGATAAAGCAGTTAATAGCCTCAAAGTTAATAATTTAAAAAAGATGAATAATAATGGTCAGGGCTATTCTGGATGTTTTAGCTGGACCCCATAGTCTAGTGAATGAAATTTATATGCCACATCATACAATCACATTCTTGAGTATTTATGCTCTTCCTAGTTAGTGGCAACAATTTGAGGAACACTATTTTCTGTTTCTTGTTTTACCATCAAACTCTCACTGTGTGAAAACAATAATGAAATGGAACATAACACAACAAATGTACAGTAGCACCTGGCCTGCACAAAACTTTGCCATCAACCCCATCAAAATTCTCTGTAATGAAGTTTTAGTTTTACTAACATTAATACTGCAGCTGTGGTAGAATGGAAATGAATGCAGTGGAACGCTCTCTCAAGAACTGCTTGTTATAGCAAATATAGATTAACATAGAATCTCAAATAGAATAGATTTATATAAATGCCCATATTTTTTAAATGTCATGCTCAAAAAAAGAACATATGAATGTTACGTTTAAGTGTCAGCATGCTTTGTTTCTATATTACATCATCTTTCTGATAATCTTGATTTTGTTCATAATCTTTCATAAACTCGATACTGTACACAAGAGCATTAACTTGATTAACTTGCAATATTGTCCATGTTATATTGTAGAGAGTCAAGTTGTTGGAGTGTCAAGTTAGACAAGATATTCAAATATCAAAAATATTGCATATCTTCGGACAAAACTAAGATTAACCATGCACAAAATACTTACCTGAAATCCAACATATTAAAACACACTATGTGCAAACAGAGACTCAAAGCCAAGCATAGTGTGATACTAGAAGTACAGTATGCTATAGTACTTTGCTACAGCTAGCTGGCATGTTATAATGGTAGAAAATGTAGCAACAAAAAGCATAATGTCATATGAATTAAGGTATTAACAACTGCAATTCAAATGACATAATAGTCAGTGAGACCTTGGTGAAATCACAGAATGTGGGAAACATTGGCATTTCCATCCAAACAAGAGTAAAATCCTCATGCAGACTAGTGCAAATAATTTAGTGGAAAAACACACAAAAAAAAAAAAAAACAAATATGTCCATTTGCAACACATTCTGTCATAAAAAACATCCATCAGTGCATTTAATACCTTGAAATGCTACCATAATTATTACTTTAATGATTGATTAATAATTATGCATATATACATATTCAAGCATTCAAGATATTGCTTCAAAGTAAATGAAGTTAGCTGGTAATACAAAGGGCTCATCTGAGATTATGACAGAGGGTGATGCATGAAATACAGTTGAGTTAAAGCAAGCTGCAACTCAGTAGTCAAAAGCCATTTTGTACATGCACTTTTTCTTCTTAAAAAGTCCTAACAGAATGTCATTAAAAAATAAAAGGATAAAACCCTAAAAAATGATTTTTCTTACTGATCAACCCTTCAATTGCTGCCAAAATGTGGAAAGAGAGACATGGCAAAGAAATGGTTAAGGATTTCAGATGAGAGTGGAACAATGTAGACTATATGTCAATCATTTGCTGATATTATGGAATTATAATTGGACATTATAAATGAGAAATATGCTGGCACATCATGATTAAATGATGCCATGATGCTGAAAGTACACATTTTGGGCATGTTGGCTTACATTATATTTAGTATCTATATACAATAAATTACATTTGAATCTTTCTTAATGTTAAAAATTTGTTGCAGTTACTGAGTATATTTTAATGAGTACTGCAGTATCATCTCTGTGCTTGTTTGGATCATATTTCTGGATCACAGCCTAACCTGGAGATTTCTTCTTTCCAACGTCTTCATCCTGCATCTCAATCAGCACTTTTTTCAGTGAAGACAAATGAGAAAGGAAGCGATGAGTGCGCAGACTGTGAGAAATTAAATATAAAATATCCTTTTTTTCCCAAAGCAGATCACAGCATGCATGATGATGCAAAAGACTAGCTAAGGGAGGAGTGCTACTAAAAATCTAAAAAGATTCTTCCCAATAAATGCATTAAAATTTATGATCCAGACTATAATCGATTACTATAGTAAGTAAGGAGTAAAGCTCTTTTGTAGAGAAAGACAGGACATCTTCGTATTACTAGTTAGTAGAATGTGTGCTTGGCATTATCCTTTTACCAAATTCAGCAGACTATGGTGACAGGCAGTCACCAAGAAAAATGACACAATAAATCTACAACTAGACTTTTATGTCTGTGCAGGTGTTTGTATACATAAGTACCTGGGGATTCAGTAATTGTGCCAGAATAGGGTTCAACAGTGTGTGCACCAAGAATTTCCTGACCTTCAGAGGGCCGACTCTCTTTTATCTTTATAGAGTGTTTGGAGCTTTTTCGCTCAGTGAAGCTCCAACTTCTGTGGACTTTGCTGGGACTCTCTGCTGCTCCATCCTCTGCTCCAGGTGATTTGGGCTCCTTCCCCCCTGGACTCTTAGAGGGGCTGGAGAAGGTTTTCTCTTTTAGACCCGGCTTATGGCTGTTTGGGGAGCATTTTGGGGGATTGAGAAGCAAACAAAATGATAACCAAGTTAATGTTTACTAACAGACTGAACTATGCCACATTTTCTGCACATTCCATTAGAACATACTACTCAAAACACTGTTTTGAACTAGCCCTTTAGCAAGAAACAGCTTTTTAAATTTATACAGCATTTAAAATTCATACAGAGCAATTTAAGAACTTTACTACTGAGTCACAACTGTCCTTCTATGGTTCTTGTAGATTCACAAGCTTCTTTTATATTTACAGAGCAACACACACTTTAGACTGTCAATAAAAAGCCTCCATTTGCCGGCTACATAACTATCACATACGATATCAATAAATCAACAAGTCAATAAGTCATTTGATGTCAAGTATACAAGCTCCTCGTCTATATGGAAATATTTCAGAAGATTTTTCTTTCTGTGAACCCAGTAAATCTGCTGACGACTTTGGCAGATCAAGATCTCATACCAAGTATTTTAACTCAGCTTGAGTGAATGGCTGGAACATTTTGGTATCAACTTCTGAGGCCATGAACTCTTCATCATCGGAGTGCAAGTTTTCCATCATTGGAAAGACCAGAATAACAGAATTCATTGTCACTGGAACGTTCACTGTCACTGTAACCCTGTAATAATTACCATGCAGAAGTAGCATTTTGTGGATAGAACTGACATGGCTGGAGGAAACCAGCACACTAAAATTCAAGATTACATGTTATCTTGTAGTCAGCAAAACAGATGTAGTGTTATCAGTAAGATCGTTAACCTGACTAAATAATGAACAAAAGGCTGCATCCTACATGGTATATTGAAAACTTATCATAGTGATATCTGAGCAGAATATGATTTTTGGTGTTACCTTAATGATTCTAATGATACCCATCATTACAAATAAACTATTAAGCAAGTTTAATCAAGGCATAAGAGGTTATAGCACGTGACTCTAAATAAATTAACAAAACTAAAACCTATTTTTCTTCTGGAAAATACAACTTCAATTTAAATGAAGTTGGGGCATTGTGTAAAACATGAATAAAACAGAATATGATGAGTTGCAAATTCTTTTCAAACCATATTCACTTAAATTACACTACAGAGACAAGATATTTAATGTTCAAACGGATCAACTTTATTGTTTTTTTGCAAATATTCACTCATTTTTTTATTTGATGCCTACAACACGTTCCAAAAGTTGGGAGTTGGGAGTGATAAAGTTCAGGAATGTTCAAAAAACACCTGTTTGGAACATTCCACAAGCGAACAGGTTAACTGGAAACAGGTAATTGTCATGATTGGGTATAAATGGAGCATCCCCAAAAGGCTAAGTCATTCACAAGCAAGGATGGGGCGAAGTTCACCACTTTGAAAACAACATCTTTTTCAGTGAAGTCCCTTTTTATTTCAGCAAGACAATGCCAAGCATTGGAGCAGCGTGGCTTCAGGGTAAAAGAGTGTGGGTACTAGACTGGCCTAACTGCAGTCCAGATCTATCTCCCATTGTAAAGACGTGGTGCATTATGAAGTGCAAAATATGACAATGGAGACCCCAGATTGTTGAGCAACTGAAGTTGTACATCAAGCAAGAATGGAAAAGAATTTCACAGACAAAGCTTCAACAATTAGTCTCTTTAGTTCCCAATATGCTTATTAAGTGTTGTTAAAAGGAAAGGTGATATAATACAGTGGTAAACATGCCCCTGTCCCAACTTTTTTGTAATGTGTTGCAAAAATCAAAAAATCATATTCAACTGAATATGGGTTGAAAAGGATTTGCAAATCATCATATTCAGTTTTTCAACTTTATTGAAATTGGGGTTGTAAGCACACAACAACTTACAAGAAGAAATGAATGGACAGTGATGCTGCCTGATAAGTATGCCATGCAATTCATAATTCTCTCATGCTGCCAGTACCGTGGAGATGCAAATAAGGCATGCACGTTAAAGCAGGCTTATAGGGTTTGTACACAGAGCATGCAGAAATTACACATGCTCAGCTTTTATCATATGTAAAAATTCAGTACATTGAGTACAAACAATACAATCTACATAAGCAGTAAACTGTATTGTTTTTTATTAAATGAAACTGAAACATAAACTTATGATTTGGCTTTTTAATGAACCTGCAATTGTTGAAATATTTGAGATTTCAAACACAGCTTTGGAAATCTAATATTCCAAAGTTGTTAGGGTTCCTACCTTTCGCCCCGGAGCGTAATTATTTTATCACGCGTATTACTGTATAGATGTTTATGTTCTCTATTGTCTCACCATGTGTATGTCCTGGCACCAAATACTACAATTGATCATAAAAAAGAATTACCTCATAATTATCCACTGAATAAAATTAAGTGGAAGTGACTGTAATGTTGTTTTTTATTAGTACCCCTCTGTATCACTAAGTCCCTACAAGTTATGTAATTATGATATAATGTTTGTTTATTTTGCAGAATAAAAGTATTTCAGCACGTCTATCACTTCTCTCTATTTCTGCATATTCAGACATCTCTGATACTGAAACATCTGGGCTTCATATTGTTGACTGTTCTACAGTATAATCCAATATTTATTGACCACAATATAACACATCAAATTTTAAGAACTTTTGGGTGAAATTCTATACTTTGCTATACTATATGCCTTTTGACAACGTCAATAGTAAATTAAAACATAACATACTTAAAAAACAGAGTCAGAAATGAGAAATCACAGACAAGGAATACACACAGATCTAATGCTGGATAAAACTCTGGACGTGCAGGTGTTAGTGTCTGAGTGCAACGGTACCTATGGTTTGTTGGGCAACACCCACAGAGGGTGTCTTTGTGTGAAATCTCACTACTGCAAGTGTGGTGGGGTGGGTGATGAGAGAGACAAAAATTTGACAAGGAATAGTCACAATGGTGGAGGCCATAAATACGCTGTAGAAAATTGACAATACAGTTAAAAATGGAATGAGGAGGTGCACTTCATATTACAGTACAGTATTGTACAAGGTCTTGTTGTGTCACCAATATAGCAAAACACGGTAATAATTGAATATTTCAATCACTAAAATACCACTTTATAACTAGACATGTGTGCCATATGAGTTATTACCTTGTAAATACTTAAAGCAGTATTGTAATATAAAGTTTTGAATAACATCAGATATCCAAAGATATTTTCTTGCCTTTTACCAGTATTCACTGGTGGTGTTAACTGTGGTGAGATCTGCAACTCCACTAATATGCGTGACCCTACAAACTACTTTTGTAATGAATGGCTGTTAGGAGTTTAAATGGAAATGTTTATGAAAGGATCAGTAAATTGACCAACCTGGGAGAAGTGTCAGGCTGTGAATCCTTCCTTAAGATCCAGAAAAGGGGAACAAAGAGGCACACAGACATCTTTGCTGTGAGATAATTAACATTAAGAAGCATTCGAAAGATCCAGTAATTAGGCAGTGTTATCAAACCAAACACAATCTTCAGTACATTTATGGTTGTAAAGCAAACTGATTTCAATCAGGTATTTTAACTTTTAAATTGAAAAAGTAGTGCCAATCCAACCTGAATCCAGATTTGCCCTTCAAACTGCGCAGTAAGTCCAGCTGATTGAGAGGAGGGATCAACCTGAGAAAATGGGCTCATAGATTAATAATAAAGAAGCAGTGAACAGTATCAGAAACAATGTTCTTTAAAAGGAGTTAGTGCAAAATGGTCGCTGCTGTCTGGCTATAAGCTTCTTGCAATAGATCGTTCATTGATCATTCATTCATTCATGCCTATCCTAGTCAGGGCTGCAGTGGATTGCCTCACAGAGTGCAAAACAACCCTAGACAGGATGCCAATCCATCGTAGGGCACATACACTCATATACACACACTAAGGGCACTTTGGAAACACCAATTAACCTAAAACACCTGTCTTTGGAATGTGGGAGGAAACTGGAGTACTTTTAGAAAGCACATGCAAGGACAGGGAGGACATCCAGATTCCACACTGCCAGAGCAGTTGGGATTGAACCGGGGATCTTTAAGTTGTGAGGCAGCAGTGCTAACCTCAGCACCACCATGCTGCTCTCTTGTAATAGATGCTACATTAAAATAAATACCAATATCTAAACACTAAATAAATTAAAAGTTTAGGTTACTTATCAACAGGATATATTCCATTTAGAACAACATTAACTTCTGGCCCAATATGACATATCAAATTTCCTGGGATTCCACTAATTGCTATTACAGTTTAATGGTTCAGATAGACTGGAGCAAGGTTATACTGATATTCAGAAACACTCACACTGGAGCACCTTGGAGCAACCAGTTAATCTAAAGTATTTCTTTGGAATGTGGAAGGAAACTGGATCAGTCAGTGAAAACCCACACCGACAAGGGGAGGACATAAAAACATGCCGGAGCTGTCAGGCAAACCCAGTATGATTATGACTAAACTAAAACTCAATCTATGATGGATTAATACAAATGTAACATACTGTCAAAGATAAAACTAAATAGCTGAAAGAATGACAGAATAAATATATTGAGATTTCCGTGTAAATGTTATAGAAATCCAAAGCTGTTTTATGGTCAGTGCTGCCGATGAAAGGACGATGGACATTTACTAATAAATACGTACAAATTACTGGGCATGAGTTGTACTGTTGTACCTGTACATTGGGACCGACATGGTCTGCTCATAAAAGTCCCAGGTTGACAGTAAGTCTGTACGAGAGAGGTTTGTTGCATAAAATCTCCAGGCAGCCTGGTGATGAAATATACATACAATTTCATTGGCATGCATACGCAGTATGTGGAATATGAATCTAATGTTGTATGAAACTTTATGATGTGTAAAGTAGATGCATATATGTATGTTTTTTTCTAGAATATAAGGCAATAATGCAAATGTGTTAATTGTCCAAATCTAGATATACAGTATATACTTAGTGATTTGGCTATAGATTGTGAGAAGTGATTTACCTGAATTAGGCCTGCAGCTGGATTGCGCCGTTTTTCAAAGTGCTTTTGCCTGTGCTGCTCCTGGACCTTTAGAGCAAAGCCTGAGCCCAAAATACCCTTAAAGTGAAAGAGAGAGAAAGGGAGAAAGACAGAGAGAAAAAGAGAAAGAGGGAGAGAGAAAGAGAGAGAGAGAGAGAGAGAGAGAGAGAGAGAGAGAGAGCCAAAGAAAAACTTTATCTAATTAGTAGTGACATAGGCCTGCTGTTTTCTTATTTTTGCACTATTATTTTGTGAACTTACTGCTGGCAGTGCAAAAAAAGCCACACCGATCAGAGTGAATGTTGCAGCAATCAGGCGTCCATTCCATGTGACCGGATACTTGTCCCCATAACCAATAGTAGTTAAAGTGATCTAAAAAATAGTGATATAATAGAGAATTATTTAACATAATTGTAGTTCAATGCTTTTAGCTGTTATTGATATTGTATACTTAATTGGTCATCCAGGCTTACTCACATTACTTGGTGGCAAGTTTATATATAAATGGAGTTTATATGGTTATTTGCTCAGATGTTTAGGCAGTATTGTAATATGCATTAATCTAATCACTTCCTCTGTCTGTAAGGAAGGGAAGATCTGATCTGGTTTTAGTGTAAGCGATACTAACCAGCCCCCACCAGAGAGCATCAGCATAAGTCTCGAACATTGAATTCTCATCCTTCTCCACTGAGTACACCAGAAAAGAGGCCAGGATAAGACAGAGAAAACCAATGTACCATGCAGTGATCAGCTCCTGTGTGTACAAGCATAAAGGTTGAGGAAAAACAACACCAACTACATTCAACGCATGAATAAACATAAATGAAGTGATATGTGGATTGTAGTTGTGGTGTGATTATCTTCCTCAAATCAATCTAATAACAAAATTCTGGTTTTCATACATTTGGAACCGTCTTGTCCATAAAAGCCCAACAGACATAATACACATTTATAGTGAGTCTTGCAAACAATTTTTTTTAAATTGCATTCATTAAATTGCATTGCATTTAGCTGTCTAGCTCAGAACTCTTTCAGGTCTGAACTAACTTTAGGTGACATCTTGTGACAGATTTTCATCATGGCACATCAACTTTCAGTGTTTGTCTAGAAGATTGTATGACTGTATTCTTAGAATTATGCATATGTTAACAACAGTTTGTTTAAAATAGCTAAATACCCTAACTGCCCATGTAGTGTTTATGCCCAACATTGTTTTATGTGGTGCTATTTAAAACTTGTTTGGATCACCTTGCTATGTGCGTAGACCACAGATCCCAGAAGTTTCCACGTGCCGGCTCGGCGGTCCATGCGCAGCATCCTGAGGATCTGCAAAAATCGAAGGCTCCTGATGGCTGAGGTGGCAAACACCCCCTGTGAACCAGCAGCTAGCACAGCCACAGAGGCAAGCAGCACCATGATGTCTGCAAAAAAAATGTATTTTTACGTAACAACTAAGTCGTTAAGTGATTTAAATTAAGTTGTTCTACTTAATGGTAATGGTTTCAACAGTTGACAAATAGTTTTCCATCCTTACCCTGGCCAGGCCAAAAGTCTGATGGACTTGCTATAAAACCATAACCAAATAAACCACATTTTCTACACACAACAGCTGCATTACACAAGATTCTGTTTATTCTTCTTCTCAAAATAGTTTTTTTTTTGTTCTCAGGATTAAAAAAAAGAGATTTTGAATACCCAGACATGTTACGTTTTATACCAAACATTACTAATTTTATTTTTTTTCATCTTCGTGCACAAAAAGACTGTGCAATTTAATCATCCTGTTTTTAGCAACCACTTCAAACAAAAGAGCTGCTGAATACAAAATTAGAAGTTCACCTACATATACAAGTGGACCACAAGATTCACACAATGCCTACAAGCCAGAGATGACTTGCTATCTCAATTCATACACAGTTTATAAAAACACTTGCACATATTACTCATATAACTAGCATTAGAGCAGTACTAGCAAAGATCAGATTTTAAATATCACCGGTTTAAATATTTTCCACAGCACTGACAGCTAGCAGAGGATGTTTTATTTCCAAAGTCACCAAAAAAAGTTATCTTAGCTATCAAGAGGTGTTGGATAAAATACAAAAGCTGATATGATTTATTTTAATTGAACTATGGTTATCATAATATAATATTTTAGCTAATTTTTAACTTGATAACTTATATATAAAATGTTGACCTGTATAATAATAATAATTATAATAGTCTTTTTTTTTAGCTTATTTTGCCTTTTATTAGTGCCCCCTGTTGGCTAATGAGCCCTATGCAGTTGTAGGTACAGTGCATCGGGAAAGTATTCACAGCGCTTCACCTTTTCCACATTTTGTTACTTTACAGCCTTATTCCAAATTGTATTAAATTAATCTCTTTCCTCAAAATTATACACAAAATAC
>JAUZSV010417106.1:0-10977 GCA_034780495.1 Parotocinclus cesarpintoi
CTATTATAACTGACAGAAGGCTGAGGCACGATTCTAAAATACTTTTTGTTTCCTTCTCCGGGCAACAAACGGGAGAGCGACTTTCTGGTGGGTCTTCTTCTGCGTGAGAAACTCGCTGCTCATCTGTTCTGGGACAGCAACGGTTTACAAGTCAGGTCCCCTGTTATTAACCTCGACGTTTTCATTTTCATTATATCTTTATAGTCCTTTACTGTACGGGATATGTTAGATTTATCGTAGGAAACACCTGCTTAGTTTTCGGTGGGTACCTCATCTGTACTTAGGCACAGCGGGGAGTTAATCACACCTCAGCTAATGAGCCTAACTCGATGGATCCAGCATGCTTGGAAACCAGAACCCACTGCGAAGTCTGAGCGATTGGGATTTGAAACGAAGTCGCTGAAAGAAGGAGCATGAGATCCGTTCCAGGATTGGACCGTCATGTCTGCTCTGCTTGGGTCCATGTCAGGAGCGGAGCTTGGCAGCAGTGGCGCTGGACATTTTTCTTTGTCAGGCTCACAGGAGTCACTACAAAGAAGCCAGCTGTCGGGCCTCATGGAACCTGGCCTCTAATTAAAACAGTGGAAAATTAGATAACTCCACAAATTTATCACGGCCGCCCCTAGCTGTCAGGGCCCTGCTCTGGGGGCTGCCACCCATCTTTTGTTTACACCAGAGAGATTTGACTCCTCTCTGCTGGGCTCCGAGTATTTTGCGACTGATTTTTCTAGCCATTTTTCTAAGGGCTAGTCCTGCATGTCCCCTCCCCTTGGTGCCCTTCCTTAAAGAGTTGATGGAGACGAGACCCTCCTTCCATCCTGGCTGAATCCACTCACGCCTACCTCGTTAGCCCCTCATTTATTAGGCACTAATGGAGGTTGTGAGTGCTGTGATGTCATGTCCTGGCATACAAAGAGAACATATCCTTTCTCTCCTTCTCACTCTCGTTCTCCCTCCCTCCCTCCTTTCCTTCCCTCGCTGTTTTGTGCGCCTCGGCCTGGTATCGTCTGGTGGCTTAAGCTCGCTGAAGGCCAAGTATGAAACTGAATGTAGTGGAATCTTCGAAAGGGGGCCGTTTTGTGTCGTTCGTTATTGTCCAACGAGGTCAGGTGGCTTGCAGGAAAATATCCAAGTATGGTTTGGTCAACTTCATGTCAGCCTACTTTTTACAGTTTGCACCAAGCAAAAACCCGTATACTATTTTGACAGCTGCCATTTACTGTATGTGTGAAATAACTCAAGAATGATAATTATTTTAGGCAGGGCAAGGCAGGGGTGAGGTGGGGGGCACCTAATCCAGCAGACCGTATAAAACAAATAAACAGAATACCAGACAAAAGCTGTGGAATCATCCCTAAATCGTAGAACACAAAGCCTGAATTGAACTATTTACATTTCAGACGCTTAGAATCATATCTTGTGAAATCCTTTATACTGTAATATAAAAATAAGTTATGAATAAAGGAAACCGATCCTCTTTGGCACCGTTGCAATAAAATAGTATTTATTAGTCAACAAACTCTCCTCATGACTTGATTTAAAACTTGCACTCATGCTGAACCTGGACTGTATACCGGATTTTTGTTCAAATGTTAAACAATTACAGGAGATGCAATGTCAAAAATGTACACTACTGTGCAAAAGTCTTAGGCCACCATTAGATTTGTTGTTGTATCAATGTGTAATGGCTATATATAATCACTTTCCAGTCTCTTTTTTTATGATACAACCACAGGTAAATATTTAATCTATTTAAAATAACTAGATCTGGTAGCTTTATCAGCCAAAGGACCACTTTTTGGGGAGGTCACACTCAATACTGACTTTTTCCTGCAGACGGCATTTTATTCTGAACACAATTTTCTGTTCGAAATAAAGAGACTGAGAAATACTGTGAAATAATTAGATACTACCAATGTTAAAGCGAGTCTAATGGTGGCCTAATACTTTTGCACAGTGCTGTCTCTTCCTAAAACTTGGAATGTGTACATACTTTAGCCTTACATGTTAATGACGTTCTGTAAATTTAATTTTTTAGTCTATTTATTGAAATTGTGTGAAATATTTTTATGCATTTTGCAAAAAAAAAAAAATCATTCATTAGTCATTTAAGTCGGTAAATCGTTTTTAAGCGTTTTACAACAGAGCGTCGTTTTGAAGCAGCTTTACAATTATGTAGGCCAACTGCAGTAACTGACCAACATAAAGTAACAGTGGCTAGGAAAAACCGGACCAAGACTCAAAAAAGGAAACAGATTTGCTTAGGCTTTCTATAGGTTATGCAAGATTTAGCCTGAATTATTTAAAAAAAAAAGAAGTCATTTTTAAGAATAAATAACCATATAATGAATACTAAAATTATTAAATAGTATTAATATTACTAGCATAATTACAACTAGAAATAGAAAATGTAATAAAAGAAATGGATTTGAGAATAAAAACGATTCCCTGAGTATTATTGTGTGTATTTGGGGCTTGTGTGTTAGATACAGAATATATACAGTATACCAGGTACCTGTGGAATGATATTTATAATTAATATTTCTTAGCATAGGCTTACTATAATTTATTCTACATCTAGTGTTCAGGTGGTATTATCAGAATATTAGGCGCTACTAATTTTCCTGTACTATTAGCACTATAAATGATCGGTAAGGTGTATTGATATGTCCTATGTCACAAAGGAAGAACGGTAATAATGATTCAAACCGTACCGCACGGACACTGGCACTCTGTTGTCTGACTTTGTCTGACTTTTTGTGGCACCTGGAACCAATCACTCTTAATCCCACTTCACTCAGTTTCACTGCGCAATTGCATCTATGATCTAGAAGCCACTGTGGAGCTGCTGGTATGATAATAACATACAATATCCATGATAATACGGTACGTGACGTACTTCGTGCACACACAATATAGTTATCGTAATTGATACACCTACATTAAAATGCCATTCTCTCTTGACGTACGCGAGCCAACGCTTTGGACTTAAGGAGCCGCTGTCCCTCTCTGTCCCCTCCATGGGGGGTCTGACCTGGTGGTCTGCTTCCCTTCCACAGAGAGTCAGCTCCATGTAAACACAGCCCCGAGCTCCACTCTACATCCAGCCCTCCCGCCATCTCTTTCACCCCCGACCTCCACACACACACACACACACACACACACACACACACACACACACACACAGAGGCACGCACACATGCCCTTCAGACTGCATCCCAGGACCTGGGCTCGGTAGGGAAAAGATGCACTGCGTGATGATTTTTATCTTTCCCTCCTGAGAAATACGCCGTTTTGCACGCGCAGTCTTCATCCATTTATTACAGCGTGCCGGTTTACCACAGCTTCATAGTTTGGTCAGCTCATCTTTGTGTTTGTGGGGACAGCAGGGTCAATTTTCAGATTCTGTCTTCAACAATAAAGTAATAATCAAAATAAACAATGTAAAAAAAATAAAAAATAAAGGGTTCACCGATGGGGAAAGTTTGCAGTGCAATGCGAGTCAGCTGTGTGCCACAGACGGATTCATCTGCTCGTGATTTAGCAGCGAGCTGATCAGGGTCACGCCGAGCAAAAGATTCCTTATAGTACCGACTTTAAAGTAGCTCAATTTTCCGCGTCGAAATCGGCAATTTGCAATAAGCGACGCACACGACCCGTTCATAAGCCTTTAACGATCCTCTTTCAATGTTCAAACCAATGCGAGCAGTGTGTGTAGTTTTGTGTTTATTATTACAAAGTGATAAAGGGAAGTCATAAAGCAGTGAAAAACATTCTCATGTTATGTGTTACAATTTAATTCTGCATGCCAGATTTAGTTTGTGCAATATTTAGGTATAATTACTAACCCATATACAGAGGGAAATTCAGGCTTTCATATATTGGACTTGTCAGGTTGATATCTCAGTTGTAGAAACTCTGATTACTGTAGAGCCGTGACGTTAGTGTTAGTACTATATATAAAACCCAGAGTAGAATGTTTATTTCACAATAAAACCTGAATGCTGAAATTTTGGATGATCACAATTTAAAGAATGGACTGCTTTTGTTAGTAGGTTGCAATGGACAGAAGGTTTTAGGATTGGAAACACGTAAATGATTGGTGTCCAAAAACCATACGCATATCATAATGTTATTTCTCCCTGTAGATAAGATGAATATAAATAATGCATGTTGTAACATAGTGTAGTGATATTATATTTTAGTGTGTCTGATGTATTACATCTAATCCAAATCGGTTCTTTACCTACATTAATGTCTCTAGCTGATGTTTTTATGGCCATAGTTACTCCAAAACACACATTTCACATTATCTGGGATTCGTGTAAAAAATCCAAAAACATCTTAGTGAGAGATTAATTGATATTGTCTGAATATTCTTACTACGAATGAAGACGAGACAAATCACATTTATTTATAATGCTTTTTCCATTGAGCATTGTCTCAAAGAAGCTTTATAGTGTTAGGTCATCGTTTAAAATATAGGAAGCCAAGGGCGACAGTGGCAAGGAAAACCCCCAAACGTTATAACATATGAAACCTTGGCCCGGACCGAGACTCAAAAAGGGACCAGACCTACTTGGTTAGCTTAAAAGTGAAATATAAGAATGTAATTATCTTGTTGAAGTAATAGGTTTTAAACAGAAACAAAGGAAATATGAACGGGTTAATAAATCTCGAGATCTTGAGTGTTCAGATTGCAGATTCTTAATCGTATAAATTGCCCATTATGCAGTTGGAGTTTGGTGGATAATACAGATTTGCAGAGAACTCGACTGCAGCTCCAGGTCTTTAGGGCTTTGTCATTTCTAGAACTAATATTTATAAAGTTTAGGTTAGATAAGGTCAAATCATTCAGGCATTTCTTATACGTGAAAGGTACAATGTTTCCATGTGGTGTATTGTGTTCGCCGTTGGCCCTTGATACTATTGTTCAATTCTGATCACTGTTATCGCTAATAATCACTCAATCAATCGAATTATTTGTATTATTAAAGCTACATCAATAGGCTACCTATGTATTATTTTCTTAAGCAGCTAGGAGCTGTTGAAAATAACATTTCTAGTTTACAGAACAGGAGGATGATCTGGATAATAAAAGAATGTCCTGTTATCTGCTTATACAGTCAAACTGAACGTTCGTCGGATGATCTGCATTTTTCTTGCTTCTCTTCAATCTGCTGTGTAATGATTTATTGCTGGGTTACATGCTGAGTGGTAAAAGCTAAAAATAGCACCCAGAGCAGTACATCTGCCTTTTACTAAGAAACATCTTCCCTCTTTGTAACACTCATCTCTTTTTCTTTTTTCTTTTTATGTCTTCCCCTCCCTCACTTCCTCGTCTTTCTTTCTCATGCTGTCCCCCTGTCCTTTTCCCTCTCAAGCTCCACCCTTGAAATTGAGATGCTCTCTCTCTGTACTGTCAGGCCTGATCAGAGTGAAGAGAAGTCAGTGAGCCTCCCTCTAGCTCACACAAAACAGCTCTTTGAAAAAAAAGTGGTGGGAAATAAACAATATGGTGAGATCAAGAGCATTTCACACTAGGGATAAATATTTGGAAGAGTGCGGTCGGAACACGTGGAACACACATGGGGAAGATGGGGTCGCTCAGCCACTACAATCAGCTCGCTATGATTTTTTTCTTTGCTTTTCACTCTTGCGCTCGCGTACACATGAATCATATAGATTGAGAAAGGATCCGAGCTGTGATTAAGGCTGTTTGGTCTTCACATACCAGTAGGACATGAGGTTTCCTCTCCTGAGCTGTTTGCGCTCGGCCCTGTGTATGTGTGTGTGTGTGTGTGTGTGTGTGTGTGTGTGTGTGTGTTTTTAATGTAAATGATTGTCCGAACTTGACGAGTGTTTGAATCCCCCTGCAGTGCGTCTATGAGCCTAGTCACAGAGCTCTGTTAGATCAAATACCGTGATCACGGATACGCATGACAGCAGGACGGGCTTACTGATTCAAATTTTACATTTACAACAAGTCACAGTGACAATTACCCCAACGGACGCTGCTCTTAACACACAACTCTTAACTCTGGTGTACATGTTGTGCGACCTTTGTTGACACACTGATGAAGAGTTTCAGTTTGCACGCTCAGTGTTTGTACTTGTGCATGTTTGTTTGTGGGAATGCATGTAACGAAGGCGGACTTTTACACCTTGGTTTGTGTTATAGACGTTGATGTGAAAAGATTAAGCATTCAAAAATAAATACATATATGTGCAGGAATTTATATCTGTGTGTGTGTGTGTGTGTGTGTGTGTGTGTATATATATATACACACACACACACACGTATATGTGTGAATACTATATACTATGGTAGCCTAGCGGTTAAGTTACTGGCCTCTGGATTCAAATCCCACCTCTGCCAAGCTGCTACAGTTGGGCCCTTGAGCAAGACCCGTAACCCACAATTGCTTGGATTGTATGATTGTATAACCTGTAAGTCGCTCTGGATAAGGGCGTCTGCTAAATGCCGTAAATGTAAATGTAGTCTTGAGATAGCCTTGTGTGTGTCGCTAAAATGGCCACTGATGATGATAGCAACTTTAAGGAGCTAAATAAACAACAAACTGTTTGGTCAAATGGGGGCTCATCTCAGGGATGCCAGTTGAAACATTGCCAAGGATGGTGCAGTGGGTAATGTGCTAAACTATACTACTCACTAAAATTGTGAGCAGTGTTTTTGCCCAATTTAATGTGTATATGTTGATGTTTCAGTTTTAACTAAACACTTTTAGTCGTTCACTGATAATTTAGTTTTTTTTTGTTTTGAGATTAATCTTAACCTGTTAACAAAGGTAGCCTCTGCTAAGTTGGCACTGAGAAAGGGCCTTAAGCCATGAATGCATAGATTGTAATATTATATACCTTCTAAGTCACTCTGGGTAAAAGCTTCTGCTAACTGCTAAAAATATAAATGCATTGTAAGCGTAGTATCATAAGGATGGTGGCCATAGAGTGAGGAATATAATATAGGAAGGACATTAAGCAATAGAACATGGAAATTGGTATATTCAGCAAGATCCAGGATGGACAAGGACATTAACCTCAGGATGTTTGGAATGGGCAAGTGTTCAGACCTTAATTCAATTGAGATGATGTGATGTGGCCCGAAGAGGGCTATTCATGCAGGAGTAAAAAATGAAATCAGCTGCTACAGAATAGCAGAACATTATTGCCTGCCATAGGTTCAGGTAATTTACATAGCTAGACGTTCCAGTATGAACTGGAGATGATTAAGCAGGGCTTTTAGAAAAGGTATGAAAGTACACCTGTTTGTATTAGCTCTCCTATTGTGCAACCAATGCTGTTTACTCATCATGTGCATGCTGGATTGTTCCTGGAAAGGTATTGATGGGAATGTGACAGCACGTGCTGTGTGAGTGTTTAAAATTGTATGGTTTGTACAGCTTTTTATGTTATGTGTGTAAATAAGAAGAAAATGTTTGCCTCTATGAACTTTTCACCCCATATTATGAATGAAAATGCAATTTTAATTGCCTCAGAAATGTCTTTGTCACAGTAATATAATCTTGTTCATTTGTGCTACAATCGTTTGTTTGTTAAGCAATATTTGTAATATTACTTCACACCCCAGTAACCTAAAATTGTGACAGTAGCACAAGCCAAACCACATAAAATCTTGAAATTACCCCCAAGAACTCCACTGACACCTACATGAATTCCAGGGCATTTTTTTGGTTTGCATTGGCACTGCCAGTGGGAATGCTGTGTGATACTGGAGTGACTTAAGTCATGCAAATTTTGCTTAGAAGTCTTAAAATCCTGTTTTACCTCGGTCTCAATTACTGTCAGTCAAGGCTGAACTTCACTGTTCTCCATGTGTCTGTGTTTTTCCACAGTTTTAGGACTAGGACTTGTTTATACGGCTACCGGTGTGCAAGTGTATTTTAAAATGTCAGTTGTCCTTTGCAAGGAACGTGCATCTGGCCCTTTGATTTACTGTAATCTAATCTAGTCTAATCTAATCATAATATAATATAATATAGCTGCTGTTATTTTATTTCTGGACTTTCAGCATTTACTTCCATCACTCATCAGCTTGAAGTAGGAGCTAAAAAAGTACTATAATAGTTATTCCAGTGTGAAAGAGCCTCGGGTGTCTGTTGTACTGTTGACAGTAAACACTAAGCTGCTTCTGCCGATGAATGCAGCTAGAGGGTTTTTTTCCAGGACGCTTATTAGTTTACCATGGGGACAGTTTTGTATTTCTGAATGGCTTTCATGTCAATATGCAGGAAAGTATTTTTATTATTTGTCTCTGAGTGTGTTTTAGTTGAAGTATTGTTATAGAGGGTAATGGCTGCTGCATCTCAATGCAAATGGTTCAACTAACTAACAATGGAAAGTAGATCTGTTGACTTTTAACTACACACAAGCACTTGAATGTCTAGACAGGTAGGCATGCATATATAGATACAGTATTCTGACAAGATTTTGATGCTTTCCTGCAAAAAACAGCTTAGTTTACAAAAAGTAATGAATGCAGTGTTTGCTGGCATTGAGTTAAGTCTCAAACAATGGCGCTGATTGTGTTGGTCGAAGTGAGAAAGAGCATGGCCTTCTGGGGTTGTAGCCTAGCATGAATCAGGACTTGTATTGTTACAGACTTGAGTGCTTAGACTTGTCCTATGGGGAAAAGCTTGCAGTTGGCAATGGACTCAACTGTTCAGTCTGGACTTTAACCCTAACATAGAGCAGATTCAGATAAGTTCACCCTGTCTTCACAAGTTCACAGATTTCTTGTTGAGCAGAGCCAAACTGTAAAAGGTAAGACATAACTTTGGGTTCTATTTTATAATGTTCCGTGGTGAGGAGGAAAACGTCACATTTCATTTAACAGTGGTTTTCTTATAAATACTTATTTTAATTGGCATTAAGGCAGTCAAGAAAGACTAAGCAATATGTAAAATGTTTGTGTGATCAAGACTGTGTGATTAAGATTTTACTCAAGGTCAGTGGTTTTACTCAGAAATCTGAGATTGTGAGGCTTTGTTTGTGGCCATACTCTGTGGCTTGTAGTAAATATGTAATCTGAGAAGGTGTGATACTGTACCACAGGAAAGGGTTATTTTGCATCAGCAGTGCCTTGTCTAATATTCACCCGTTTGAGCATTACAACCTAGAGTCGAAAGGATCTTAAGTGGAATATGTCATGAATCTAAACAAAATAATCCATAATACTGAAGTTTAAGGAAAGTCAATATAATTATAAACATATTTATGACAGTGGTAGCGTAGTGGTTAAGGAACTGGACTCTGGACTAGAAGGTCCAGGATTCAAATCCCACCTCTGCCAAGCTGCCATGGTTGGTTCCTTGAGCAAGACCCTTAACCCACAATTGCTTGGATTGTAAAACTGTCAGTTGTAAGTCGCTCTGGATAAGGGTGTCTGCTAAATGCTGGAAATGTAATTATAGGGTTGCTAAAACAATCTAATCTAATGGTTTCTTAAAACATTTGTATTTTTCTCACGTTGGCGATTACTCCTCAGTTTATGCTGCCCGTTAAATTGACCTCCATTTATTTATGTCCATCAGCGCCTCGCTCTAGTGAGGGTTTTCGTTTTTCATAAGAAAAAATGCGACTTTCAGTCGAAGACACCCAAACTTTTGTACAGTACGTTCTATTTATATCCTCACATTCAGGTTTACAGAGGTGGAAAAAAGCAGCTTTTTGCCTTTGGCAATCCATTTCCATCTAGTACAAGAAAAACTATTGAGAAGCCATGACCCATAAAACACTTCATTATGGCTGTAGTTTTCCTATGAGCTTCTTTTCCAGTGCCGTTTGCTTATTGATGTGTATAGGGGCCGCAGCGACTCCATTACTGCTGTAAAAAGCTTTCAGAGAAGTGTGTTAATTTTTCATAGCAGGTTCCAAAAAAAGCCTGAGACAAAGGATTGAGACAGGATCTCCCCGCAGCTAGTGCAGTAGAACGCCGGCTGTCTTTCTTCGTGTAGGTGCGTGTGTGCAGACAGAAGAGCTTTAGCTTTAGCACGTGCGTGTGGGTGTTTGTTTGTAGCTGACGCTGTTAAGTTAGTGTGGGAGTTCTAACAGGGACTGGATTTCAAATCGGCAAACCTCACCCACAGAGCAATGCTTACTTTCCCTGATCCCGGCCTTAACCCGGCATCTGTATAAACACAGCCATCCACAAAGGTAGTTGCCTAAAAATAAACAGAACACATGCCCTTTTCAAGCTGAATGAGCTGCCAAAAGTCACAGACGTACCATCTGATCCCGTTCTCCTGAGACTAATTGGCAAAAAGAAACCCTCAAAGCCCAAGATGTTTTGACCTTTCGGGGGGAAAATGGCTCTCCGTGATTCTCAGCATGCCTCAATAGTGGAGAATTGTCATCCGAACCTGTGTAAACAACAAATAAAAAACATTGATACGCCCCAGTTGGTCTCTCATAACAACCTCCGCTGTTGTGGTATATTGTCCAGCTATTTAAATAGACTTTTCATTTTATTTATGAAGTTCTTTTAATAATAGATCCTGTTACAAGCAGCTACACGGAAAATCCAATCTATAACCCAATTAAGTAAAAATAAGAAAATACGCCCTGCCAACACTCCAAAAATAATAAGGACTTCAATTCCGAAGAGAAATAAGAAGAATTCAATGACAAAAATGTGTTTATTTTGTTATTTTTTGGCCACTGTATTACATCATGTACCTTTATTTGTACACTAATTGATTGCACACGGTGCTTAATCTGTAAAACGTGAGGTAAATAGCGTGCAGTGATCCAGCAAGTGAGCAGGGAGCAAAAAGGAAACAAACAAATTGTTGTCGAGAGAGTCTGATGTGTCTGTATGAAATAACGTCATTTTAAATTGGACTTTATTTCTATTGTTACCGAATCCATTCAAACAGAATCAGTCAGTCGTTTCTCTACAGGCCTAAATAAAATCTGTGCTCTGATTGGCTAACAGGG
>JAUZSV010417117.1:0-10974 GCA_034780495.1 Parotocinclus cesarpintoi
TTGTATTGTACGCTTCCATCCACATAACATGCCGACTGAATCCATCAATGCAACCATTTATAGCGATGCCATATGGCATTAGTTTATCGTATGAGTCCATATGCCATGAAGCCTTGGGGCCTCGGTTGGTGTACTGGCGGTGACGAAGACGTCGAGCGCACCGCAGCTCCACTCCTTCACGATCTATCATCTTGATAACCATTCTCATCGTCTCCTGTAAAACTACATGCCCTCTTCGAATGGCACCGATAGCCCTGTAGTCGGCCACTGCCTGCAAGTTCTCCTTCCACAAAAGAGATTATATCCTTCAAATCAGTCTGGTACTTTCTTCTGAATAAACACAGTTTCTTGCACAGATGTTTCAGCGTTCTTATACTAATAACAACCCGATGCTGATGGGCCAGCAGATTGAGTATTTGGTAAATCCGATACCAAAGTACGACTTTATCAAATCCTCAATGTCCCTCATTGTAACAGGAGTATAATAATCCTGGTTGTATTCTCGTTATGTTACGACTTTATTCTCGTAATATTTCGACTTTATTCTCGTAATATTACGACTTTATTCTCGTAATCAACTGCTTTTTTTTTAGACAGTGGCCCTAAAATGCCGTCGTTTGACTCTTCAAAAACACCTAAATTTAAGCCTCGGCGGTTACCGAAAGTTAGATTTTTGGTCCCCAACTGAGCTGAATTACATTTTTTCCAAACAAAGGCTCCTCGCTGATACAGCAGACAGGTTGCTCAAGATTTCTCTGACACACCAGCACATTAGACCAGGCTTTAAGAACAGACTGGTAGAAAGACGATGTTCAGGTCAGGCTCATCTCACTTGTTTTCATCACAAACAGATGTTTATCATACGCTGCATTCTCCACCTGCTGTAAGAGTCGACATGCTGTATGGCTCCATGGAAGTTCACCGTTGTACAGAAATCTTTTTATTGTGCGAAGAAGGACACACTGTACAGGACCAGTATAAGGATTTTACACCAGAACTCCTTGACAAGGCTTAGGGTTTCAGGGTGGATGGGCCTGTTGCCTCCGGACTCTCCCCCTCGACACTGCTGGAGAACAATTTACAAACCTCCAATAGAAAAACGTACTGCAAACCTTCAGTGGAGAATTATCCACCGAGCCATAACTACAAATCTCCACGTCGCCCATATAGACCCCACCACAGCCCCCACATGCCCCTTCTGTGGAGAAGAGGAGATTGTGGAACACCTGTTTTTAAACTGCACTCGCCTCACGACTGCTTTTAACTCTATTAGATCCTGGTTATCTCGGCTCGGAGTACTGCTAACTAATACACTTTATCTCTACGGCCCGAGTTACTCCAAGTCCAACAAGAGCAAAATCTTTGTAATAAACTTTTTATTTTTACAGAGAAAACTAGCCACCTGGATCACGAGGAGGAACTCCTTAAAGGGATCGTGCTCTATAGACACTGATTTTGTTCTGAGATCCTTAATTAGAGTTTGTTTCAGAATTGAGTTTGCGTATTTTAAGTTGACACACAGGTTGCAGGTTTTTAACTCTACCTGGGCACCAGAACAGATTTTATGCTCTTTATTTTATATCTTTTAACTTTATATGTGTAATCTCCGTTGATAATTTAAATTATAATATTTATTACCTGAGTTTTATTTAACCCGTGAAAGTTTTTGGTCGATGTTTATTGTTTGACCTGAATTGTTTTTACAAATAACAATGTCTGCAGATTGTACTTTTTATACGGCTGATCTTCATTTATTGACTCTTATCCAAATGTATTTACTTGTATTGAAATCAATGACGTTCCTTTATTTTTTTTATTAATCTTTCTGCAATGCTTTAGGTGAATTTTTACTAATCTATTTAATATTATCATAGAAATTTTACATACAATTTTGTACTTATTTTTCACTATGTGAATATTTTCTGTATTTCTGAATGCTAATTTGTTCATTTAAAGCTGTTTTTTTCTGTAACCGATCTCACTAAATAAATGGCAAGTTAAAAGTCAGTCTCTCTCTCTCTCTCTCTCTGTCTCTCTCTCTTTCTCTCTGTCTGTCTCTGTCACTCTTTCTCTCTGTCTCTCTGTGTCTCTTTCTCTCTGTCTGTCTCTCTCTGTCTCTCTCTCTCTGTGTCACTCTTTCTCTGTCTCTGTCTCTGTCTCTCTCTCTCTCTGTCTCTCTCTCTGCCCATGCAGAATATTGAATATCGCCTCTGCCTCCCGAATGAACAGCGCAACTGCCCTATTCCTGAACGATGTTAACAGAGTGACCAAACTGATTCAAACAGGTGTAGTGATAGTTAATGAGCAAGTAAGTGTCTCCCCCCTCAGTTCACCTGCAAAAAAAGTTATTCTTTCTAATGTGCCTCCATTCATCTCTGATGAGGCAATCACTAAGGAGTTACTTAGATATGGTCGACTAGTCTCCCCTTGGCTGCAAGTCCCCACTCATTAAGCATTTGGTGTCCTTCAGAAGAGTGGTCTTCATGATTCTGAAGGAGGATGTTGAAGAAATAAATACTGTTTTTAAATTCAATGTGGAGGGCTATGACTACATCGTATTTGTTTTATCTGATGTTGATATCAGGTGCTTTAATTGTGGCCAGAAGGGGCATCTTGTCCGTGCCTGTCCTGAGAGACAGGGTGACCCCGGTGTATCTGGGCGGCCGAGGCAGGGCGCAGCTGAGCCTGTTGAGCCCGCCCCCCCAGAGGCTACTGCACGACCGGCTGCTGTGAGCCCCGGAGATACTGCTGCACCAGAACCTGGGGAAGTTGAACCCCAGGCTCAATGTACAGCCCAGGAGTCCACTGGGATGGAACCGACCTTGGAGAGGCCTGACGAGTTTTCGGTAGTCTTATGATCGGGGCAGATACAGTGGACTCTAATAATGTGGAGGAAATGCCTGTGCTGGCAGAGGCGGGTATAGTGGTTAGGCTACCCATTCTGTGGCATATCAATTAAAACGGGATGTGTTACACACAAAATGCAAACTTACGCAGAACACACACAAAGTCATACATGACGGTATATACAAGACTAGCAGCAAGAAATTGGACTGGAATTTCATTTGCACTGCAATTTATTGACAAAATATCGGATATAAATTCAGGAAAGAGACGACTGTTTGACAGCACTTACAAACTTAGTCTAAACATTCAAAACAACCTGAGACAACAACAATAAGGAATTATAGTACTTTCTTTTTTATACATCCTGACACTCCTCTCTATTGGGCCACATGTTTTCATTCACGTCACACTGGATATCTTGTCTTGCAATGCACCGTGAAAATAATTTTTTGGAGTGTCTCAGCCAGCCTTTGCAGGCATCTGCGGTGATATCCTCACAAGCTGCATTCATGGCAACATTCATCAACATGTCAGCAAGTTGATCTGGGTGTATGGCTGGTAATTGTACACCTTCCATCTCTAGGCTGAGAAGAACTCCTCAATTGGGCTCAGGAAAAGGAAATAGGGTGGGAGGAATTCCATCAGCATTCTATGATGACTAGCAAACCATTGCCTGACACTGTTAGAGTGATGAAAACTCACATTATCCAAAATGACCACATATTTTGGCAAATCCTCTTGCATCATGTTTCTCTCATGTTCTGGGATGGTTCCCTGTAGAGGGTGTCCAAGAGTGTGAGTTGCTCTGCCCTATAATGGAAATATGTGTAAGCACACAATTTTCTGACAAAGCAGCACACATAGTGATGTTTCTTTCATGTTGGCCTGGCACATCAATGGTAGCCCTTTGGCCAATGATGTTCAAGTTCAAGTGTTCAAATTGAAGTCTTTCGACCATGCCTTCTGCAAGGTTAAAGCCAGCCTTATCCAGGTATATAAAAAATGTGTCAGTATGCATAAGGGTTTTACCTGTACATAAGTGTACCATAGCTCTTTCACCCTGTCACCATTTCGTTGAAATGGAACTTTGTACAGCTGTTTCATTGTCATCTGGTGTCGTTTTAGAACCCGGTCAATGGTGGGAATGCTTACAGAATATTTTGAAAAATGTTATTGTCCTGTATAACAGCTGTACCTCAGCCGTATGGAATTATTTGCTATGACCATAGCACATATTGTCTCCTCTTGTTGAAGTTTGACAATGGGACCTCTGCCACCCCTATGAGCTAGTCTTATAGTCATATATGGTATAAGAATACAAAAATGCAAAACATAGGATTAAATAACAGAATTGATGTCAATGGGCAGTGTTAATGCAGAGTGTACTTTACTTACATGTAATTACACACCTGTTCTCTCTATGGCACATTAAAACAATTGAAGACACAGTTGTTCTTCCAATATTCGGCTGCACCCAGCAACCAGCTTCAGCCATAGTAAGACCATGATTTAAAACATGGTCTACAGTTGATACCCTTACTTCATCTGAGACATACCTATGGGTATGGACTCTCCTACCTCTCCCTCTGTCTTGTTCCCTCAGCCTTCCACCACTCAGCCTTACCCCTCTTGACTGTTTACTCTGTTCACAGCCTTGTCTTTTCATTGTGAGACTTTGACATGGCAGTGTTTGGTGTCCATATATCTTTGTCAGTTTAAGATTCATGAGATGCAGCTCTGACCTATTGTTGAGAGATGTTTGACCATTATTTGATCTAAACCTTTACAAATTCCCCTTCTTAACTAAAAGCCAAGAATCACCTGAGAACAATTAACTAATTAAGGATACATTTACACAGAGTTTTATTCCTCATTCTTACACTGTAAATGAGGTTTTTAACAGGAGACTTTTAAAAGTGTGTGCTTGTTTTGAAAAGGAAGTTTTTACTTTTGTATTTGTGTTTGTATTTACGCTCCAACCGGGGGAGTTGAACAGATTCTGTTTTTAGACACACTGAACACTGTGTTGGCCTCTTTTAATCAGTCTGATTTTTTAATTCTGGGTGGTGATTTTAACTGTACTGCAGAAGAAATTGATAGGAACCATGTGGAGCCCCACACAGCTTCCCGTAAGCGGCTATGTGAGATGATGGTGGCCCACAACCTCCGTGATGTGTGGAGGACTTTTCATGGTTGTCAGAGGTCGTTCCTGGCACAATGTACTTTCACTGGCAGGACTAGATCGGTTTTATGTTTTTAATCACAACTTGTCAGTTTTTACGCAGTTTTATCTCTCCGGTTGGGTTTTCAGACCACTGTATCGTCCAGTATACACTCACTAAGTGTCACAAAGTCACAGAGTGCATACTGGCATTTTAACGCTGCACTTTTAGATGACACCAATATTAGTGAGTCTTTTATTTTTTTCTGGGAGGTTTTAAAATCGCAGAAAGCGTTTTATTCCTCAGTCCAGCAGTGGTGGGACGTAGCAAAGGTCCAAATAAAATTATTCTGTCAGCAGTACACGCTCAATGTCACTAGGGACATATCCAGAACTTTGAGGACATTAGAAACCCAAGTCATGGAACTGCAGGTTTTATCAGATACCACTGGGAATCAGGAGCATTTTAAAACACTTAAGAGGAAAAAAGCTGTTTTATCTGACCTGTTGGACATTACAGTACAGGGCGCACTGGCCCGTTGTCACTTTCAGTATGCGACGGAAATGGATGCTCCTTCTAAGTTTTTCTTTGGTCTTGAGCAGAGTAACGGACAGAAACGCTTTATGCACGCTGTGCGAACAGAATCAGGGGATCTCACATCTGATCCTACTGAAATTCGCAGGCGGACAGTGGGCTTCTATTCAAAGCTATACGAGAGAGAGTGGGCATAGGCACAAGAACTGGAACTGGAACTCTTCTACAACCTGACCAAGCTCACGCCACAATCTGCTGCACTGTTAGACAGTGAGATCTCCCTCAGCGAGTTGCATGATGCACTCTGGGGGATGGAGAACGGTTGGGCGCCAGGTATTGATAGTTTTTCAAGGCCTTTTGGGCAGTGTTGGGTCAGGACGTGCTAGAGGTACTCCAGAAGAGTGTACAGGAAGGAATGCTTCCTGTGAGCTGCCGTAGAGCTGTCCTGACCCTGTTACCGAAGAAGGGAGACCTAACAGAGCTGAAGAACTGGCGTCCTGTCTCACTGCTGTGCACAGATTGTAAGTTGCTCTGAAAAGTGTTAGCCTCGAGACTGGGGAAAGTGATGGAGCAGGTGATCAAACATACTGTGTGCATGGCAGGTCAATTTTTGATAATGTGTTTTTAATTCGGGATGTGTTGGAGGTATCCAGGATGTTGGGTCTAAAGACTGGCCTTATTTTCCTGGATCAGGAAAAGGCCTTTGACCGGGTTGAGCATAAGTTTTTATGGAAGGTTTTAGAGAACTTTGGGTTCAACCCGGGTTTTATTTCTATCATCAAGGTTCTATACAGTGACACTGAGAGTGTACTTAAGGTCAACGGTGGTTTATGTGCTCATTTTAAAGTTTATCAGACAAGGCTGTTCTTTAATTGGAATGTTGTACTCACTCGCAATAGAACCTATCTTGTGTAAACTGAGAGAGGGGATCACTGGCTTGTACATACCACAATGTACCAAAAGTGTGATGTGACTTTTTAAACTGAACTTTAAAATGATTTTAAAATTTTTTCGTCTGCAGAAGTTTACTGGAACAAGAGTGAAGCCGTTTTAGTTGGGGAGTGGGACGGTGGGCAGCCGTGTCTTCCAGATGGACCGAATTGGAAGACAGGTGGTTTTAAATATCTAGGAGTTTTTTTAGGTGACAGCATAACTATGATGGAAAACTGGATTAACGTGGTTGAGAAAGTAAAGGGTCGTCTCAGCAGGTGGAAATGGCTAATCCCGCGGATGTCTTATTGAGGTCGGGTACTGGTTATTAATAACCTAGCTGCGTCCTCTTTATGGCACAAACTGGCTTGCGTGGACCCTCCACCAGGACTGCTAGCCAACCTCCACCTGATAAATTTAATTCTGGGTCAGGCTAAGATGGCAGTGTATGTTAGCCGTAAGAATAAGGTGGCCCAGGATGGGGACTGTGAGGTGACCAAGATCTTCTCTCGATTGGTAAAATCAAGGGTTTTAATTGATTTTAAATTTTACAAGTGCATGAAAAACCTGCAGCATTTTAAAGAGTTATGGTGTTATGGGGGAGCCATATGTGCTGTAAACAACGATGAGGTGCTTTTTGCTACAGGGTTTTTCTGATGTGTCACTGACCCGAGTTTTCTTAATTCTGATTTTATAAAGTCTTGCTGCTTTTTTTTTTTATATACTCTGTTATCTTGAACATATGTTGCTAAAGTAACTGCAGAAAAGCTGTAAACGACTATGACTTTTGGATTGATTAAAATAAAAGACCGTTAAAAGTCAAGTCTCTCTCCCTGTCTCACTGTCTGTCTGTCTCTCTCTCTCTCTCTCTTTCTCTCTCTTTCTCTCTCTTTCTCTCTGAGCGCATGCGCGATTGTGAGTGAGTGGTGCGTGAGGAGTGTGTCTGGCTGTTTGCTGGGTGAGTGTGAGTGAAACTTTTTCTATCTGTTCTATCTCTGCTGGTTTATTTACATTTTTTAAAAAGTGTGTGCGCTGTGTGTTTAAGCGCCGCTTGTCGTGGCTCCCGGTGTTTTTTTGCCGGTCGCCATGGCGGCGACAGAGAAAGCACGGTTTGAACAACTTTCTCGCTGGCATGCTATTAAAATTGCCCCAGGGATAAAGTGTTCGGTGGAGGAGTGTGTATTAGCTGTAGGAGTAGTGGTGGGGAATGACAGCGTTGTGTCTGCCTCCAGAATGAACAGCGCTGTTGTTGAGTTTTTGGATAGTACAGAGAAGGTTAATACTGTGGTTCAGAACGGCTTAGTGATTCAGGATACATTCATACCTGTAATGCCTCTCATTAAACCTGCTAAAAAAAATCACTTTGCCCAACGTTCCACCTTTTATTAAGGATGAACTGCTAACTGCAGAGTTAGCACGTTATGGTCTTATCATATCCCCAATGAAAAAGATCCCACTTGGTGTTAAGTCTCCATTTCTGAAACATGTTGTCTGTTTCAGACGGCAGGTTTTTATGATTTTAAGGAATGATATTGAGCACCTGAATGTGTCTTTTAAGTTTAAATTGAGGATTTTGATTATATAGTTTTTGCAACATCTGATGTAGTGAAATGTTTTGGGTGTGGGTAAGAGGGACAGTTAAGGCGTGCATGTTCCAATGAGGCAGACGAACGCCCCTCTCAGGCTTCTGCCTCCACACCTGATGATGGTGCTGAAGCCAGCATGACTGGTGCAGAGGTTGGACATGAACCAAAGCTTGCTACTGAGAGTACAACAATAGCTGATGTTTGTCCTAGTGGAGCAGACCATGGTGAAATAGGTACAAAGACAGATAATGTAAGGGATTTTTTGGCCTCAGACACTCAGGCTCAATAGGTGAGGGTGGAGATACAGGTGAGCCTGATGGGGAGGACGGTCCTGAAAGCAATAAACGGAATGTGAAACAGAAGGGCACTGGGTCTTCAGCTGAGACTGAAGCTGAGTGAGGCAAGGAAATTGTTGCTGCTGCCGAATCATTTTTGGATGAGGAGGGTATGGAAACAGATCTGGTAGTTGAGGAGACTCTTTTTAGACCACCATCTGGGAAAAGGAAAATTAAGCAGGCTAAAGCTGGTGATAAGAAAGGGAAAGTAAGGGATGAAAAGAAAAAAAAGAGTACTCTGGTTTTGGCTCGGGCACTCTAGATGACTCTGATAGTGATCAGCCACTTACCAAATGCCAAAGGAGCAGGAGAAGTACCTATGCCTTTGCAAACATATGGTCTTTTCTTAATAAGACTATAAACATAAAAGGTGTTGTGGTTGAAGAGAACTTTCCTGAACGTAAACTGTTTATTGACTCGGTTCAAACATTCATGAGAGGTGACAGTGAAGATAAATTCACGGCACAGGAAATTTACAGGCTGAAGAAGATCGTGTTTAAGTTAAAGTCTGAATTTCAAAATGATGATGGTTTTGAAACACCATAGTCACTTTCTGTTTTTTGCCCTGCTGATGCTAGGTTTATGGCTTTCTTTCCTTTCTATGAGTGGGATACAGGTGGGCTCTTTAAACCTGAATGGGCACGGGATATTCAAAAAAGGGCACTGCTTTTTGAACTAATGATACAAAAGTCCATGGATGTAGTCCTTGTCCAAGAGACACATAGTAACGAGTAATGAGGTTGACTGGAGGAAAGAATGGGAAGGGGAGGTTTTGTTTAGCCATATTAGTTCAACTAAAGGTGGGGTGGCAATTCTTTTTGCTAAACATTTCCTGCCAATTTCCTATAATGTTGAAGAGGTGAAAAAGGGAAGGTGTATGGTTGTGCGTGCACGGTTTGAGCATTTCAACTTCACCTTTTGCAACATCTATGCTCCTACGTCTGGAGTTGAGAGGGCAGTTTTCCTGAACACTGTAAATGTGGCGTTGCAGACCTGTAATCGTGATGATTATTTGATTATGGGGGGTGATTTTAATGGCACTGAGAATGATACTGTGGACAGGAACCACACTGAACCTCATGCTGCATCCCAGCGGGTTCTTCGTGAGGTTCTGAAGGCGCATTACCTGTGTGATGTGTGGAGGGTTTTTAATCGGAGGGTCAGACAGTATACATGGGCTCATGTAAGGGGCGGTTATATGTCTCTGGCCAGGCTGGATCGTCTTTATTGTTTTAAATACCAGCTCAATATTTAAAAAAAATGTATGATAACACCTGTATGTTTTTCTGATCAAAGTCTGGTTTCTTGCTCAATTTTTATTGCAAATCTTAAACCTAAGAGTGCCTATTAGCACTTTAATATATCCCTTTTGTGTGACATGCACTTTAAACAAGTGCTTACTGCATTCTGGAGAAAGTATAGATTACAGAAGCAACGTTTTCGTAACCTAGGAGAATGGTGGGATTTTGGTAAAATTGAAATTAAGCAGCTCTGCCAACAGTACACTTTTAATGTTTCGCGGCATATTACTCTGTCCATGCAAAAGCTCGAATTAGAAATATTAGAACTGCAAAGACTGGTAGATTCCACTGTTCAAAACTATTTTCAAGTTTTGAAATCAAAAACCTCAGTGACCTTTTGGGCATCAGGGCACAGGGGGCTCTGGTGCATTCAAGGATTCAGAGCCTGACACAAATGGATGCCCCGTCAAAGTTCTTCTTTAGCCTGGAAAGGAGAAATGGTCAGAGTCACTATATTCACTCTCTGCGCTCAGTGGACGGGCAGGAGCCGACAGAGCCAACAGGGATCCGAAAACAAGCAGTACAGTTTTATGATGATCTGTATCAAAGTAAATACATAGAAAATGGAGAACTGGCTGCTGATTTTTGTGCAGGATTGCCGAAGGTCTCTGAAAGCTCCAGAGCAAGACTGGAAAGGCCGCTAGGTGAGCAGGAACTTCATGCTGCTTTACAGAGCATGGAAGGTGGAACTGCCCCAGGTATAGACGGCCTTCCAGTGGAATTTTATAAGACATTTTGGACTGAGTTGGGTGCAGATCTGCTAGATGTCCTCAATGAAAGTCTGGTTGATGGTCTTTTGCCCCTAAGCTGTAGAAGGGCAGTGATAACGTTGCTGCCCAAGAAGGGCGACTTGCAGGAAATAAAAAATTGGCGACCAGTGAGTCTCCTGTGTACTGAAAATTTTCTCCAAAGCTCTGGCTACCAGGCTGAACGATGTGATGGAACAGGTGATCCATTGTAATCAGACCTACTGTGTGCCTGGAAGGTCCATTAATGACAAATAATCAGGGATATTTTAGAGGTTTCCAAAACTTATGGGCTCAAGTTTGGTCTCATTTCAATTGACCAAGAAAAAGCCTTTGATCGAGTGGAACTGTGAGAAATCCCGTTTGTGACTCTTTCCCTCTCTCGCGCTCCCCTAGTCCTGTCTTCTAATTAGCGCGAGTCTTCATTGTCACCAGGTGCGGCTTGTTACTTCCCACTCTCACTCTCCCTTTATAAGGCTTCCGTTTTCACTGTTCGAGTGCGAAGTACTGTTTTGCTGTTAGTGAACATACTG
>JAUZSV010417128.1:0-18752 GCA_034780495.1 Parotocinclus cesarpintoi
CATAGCCAGTGTAGGGTTCTCTTTCTACAGTGTAATTTCCTCTGTCTGAAACTCTGTGTTTGTTGGTTTGTTCTTTTGCTCGGTGTGTTGCTCTGCTCTGTTTCCCTTATACAGGGCCCCAGCTCGATCCCGTACACCTCCCGTACCTCAGCAGTGTCCCGCCATTGCTCCTCCTGCACCCTGCCTCTCAACATACACCCTGCTACACTACTCAGTCTCAATAAAACCCGCCTTGTTCTGCATCTCCGTCTCCCGCCTTGTCCTTTAGAGCTGGTTTTTGACAATTACACCTTAAGATTTCAACTTTTTTTTATAGCACCCACATACCCTCACTTAGGAATTATAATTAATTTGTAGTTTCATTATATGTCATTCTAACTGCTTACAGCTAATACAAAACCTTTTATCACACATTCATAACCTGTGAAATCAACTAGCTTTTTAGTAACAAACCACTGCAACATTTACTGTAATATTACTGTTACTTTTTACAAAATAAGTATATTGCAAAAAAAAGATCTTGATGGAGAAAATGCTTAATAATCTACTCACAAAAATTACAAATTTCAAAATGCTCCCAAAAAAAACAATTAAAAAATCTCTCAAATGTAAATATTCCCTAATTTATGTGAGCAGTGTAGTAAGAAAATTTACCAAACTAAGCTTTTCATGCTTTTTAAGATAAACCAGATAAAAAAATACAGTATTTGCAGTCACATGTTTCAATGTACACATAACATGTTAGGGTTTTCTCTGAGACACAAAATAAAAAAACATTATGTGTACATATATAATGCTCGCTGTAGGGTTTGGGAAATTATTTTGCAATGTAACAGAAAAGTACGGAATTTCCAACATCTTGTGTAAAATGTAAAGCTACAAATATCCTTTAAACATAAAACGTTATGTAAAATAGTGACACTACTTCACCTTATTCTGGAAATGCTGTGTGATGGCGTGACCAAATCAATCGCAAAAGAATACAGGAGCTGTGACATTTTAAAAGCTGGATATCAAAACATCTAAGGAACATAGTTCGCATTTTGATCCATGCCTTGTTATAAAGTTTCAAGACAACTTGGTTTAATTATAAATTGTATTACAGCTGCTTAAGTCAAGCCAATTAAATTTGATTGGATACTGGTTTTATTCAAGGAGCTCTTTTCATGTCATTCTAATTTACTGTCAAAGCAGCCAGAATATTGGAAACTAAATTATTTACTGCAGCCCATAAGCCAATAATGCTCCATTTGTCTCCTACTGAGAGGGACTAGGCTAACAAGATTATTAAGGACATTACTTGTAATAGTGGATGCCCTTCACTTTATTTCAGACTCATACTGTGCTTTCAGATGGAGAGCTTCAAAAATGTGCCACTCTATTCTGTGAGCAGACTGTCAGACGGACAAGAGTACTGAGATAAACATGTATGCCTTTCTGTTACTGTGAGAACTTCATTTTACTGTGTTTTAATAATTTTGACACCTAAATCTACAACTAGCCCTGGCCTTAATCTCACTAAGATAAATCATCCTTAGAATAATGTATAAACATGACCTCCACACACACACATAGAGACACAAGTATGACACAACTTAAACACAACTTACAACAAAATGTTTGCAATTATCATAAAAGTATATTAAATATACATTATTATTATCACCATCAGAAGCAATACTATTAGTAGCATATGTTCTTCTGTTCCATTTTAAATTAAAGTTTGGTGTTTGTTTACAAACTCTACAAGTATTTCAACTATTTTGTTTGAGAGGTAGGTTCTCTATAGTACAGTTTCTGGTAAATGTTCAGTAATTTGTAATACTTTGTAAAGATTCTATCATCAGCTGAGTACAGGTTCAGGAAGACAGCTGAAATAAAGCTTCCATATTCATTTCATCTGTCTCACTGATTTATTTCTCCATTATCGGCCCATTTGCAAGAGGACTAATTACCAGGCCAGTCTACAGGAGGTATAGTGCTGACATCCATATAGCATGTCTAACAGGTCAATGAGAATAAAAGCAGTTGGCTATATATCAACACAGAGCGTTTCGATTGGTGAGAAACAATGATCATATTCTTCAGCTGTCAAAAGGTCTGCACTGTTTTTGCTGAGAAAATGTGGGCCTTCCTGGAGGTAAACACACACACACACACACACACACACACACACACACACAAAGAGGAGCACACACACACATGCAAACACGCTCTGGCGCGCACAAACACTCCGCTAGAACCACAAACACACTCACAAACAAGGCTATTGGGAAAGTGAAGGCACCCTGGAGGGCCGTCTCACTGCCAACCTTGGCTTTGTTGTCTCCATTCAAAAGAGAAATAGGCCATTAAAAGCATAGTTGCACACAAGTGCTATATCCAGTCAGCTCACGATTAAGGCTCACCCAGCTAGCTGACTTTGCATGACCCAATGAAAATCTTGCATGATGAAACGTCTAATTTAATAAGGAAATTACAGGCCTTTCCTTCTGTACCTCAGTGAGTACATCCTCATTCAGCTCATTCAAAAGGCAAGCTATTCACGAGTAAAGTGTGTACACTGTTCACTGTTATTACAACACATTGTTAGACAACAATGGGTCCTCGAGCTGTTTCTGCAGGTTGAGAAAACAGAGAAGGTGTACGATTAATTGTTTCCATGGCAATTACTACTTTCTTTGTTGTGCATTCTGAAATAAAGAAAATAAGACAAACATGCTCACAGCCTCCTAGCTGCCAAAAGCAATTTCCTCTTCTAAATTTAGTTATGCAAAGCCTATGGGCATCATCAGCATTTAGTAATTAGTTTTATAATTACTGCTGTTTTGCTCACTGTCATTCAATTTTTCTTACAGGACAACTGGGGACTGAAACATCTCACACTCACAGCTGGGCAATATACCATCCATTTATACAGTGAGACATATCAGAGAGCTTGTTTCACTTAATTTATTTTAATATTTATTTTAACTGACATATTTCTGTTTGTGTGGCACAAACGTTTGAACTTGCTATTTTTTAGGTTCAAGGTGGACAAAAGGGCTCTTTACGCTTTCTGCACACCTATTGTGATGCAAACACTGTTAATTCCCTCATTACCATTAACAATGAGTGCGGCACAGTGGTCACATGAAGAGATCACTTTAATCAATGCCCTGTTCAGTGCCAACCTGATTCACTAAAGGCCCCTCTTCAGAGAAACAATCCAAGACTGAAGAGCGACTTGTCCGTCACATTGTGCAACGGTGAGCCCGGTAATGAGCTCACCTTGTTGACTACACTTGATGTGTAGATATGTTGTAAATTAGAGTCACAAGGGCTATGCTCAGGGTAAACATATACCTAACGGCGTGATACGCATGCGTGGTCGTAAATGGCGAGCAGTAGGTCCAGGGGACATTACAAGACTTAATGAGTGGTAGAGCGGATGGGGAGAGGGGAGGAAAAGAAGGTCTGATGCAGCTTCAAGGTCTCTTTGGAATTTATTGATGAAATTATGCTAATTGGGACATGAACATGAACATTTGGCAGCAGCTCCATTCCTTCAGTCCTGGTAATGTACGTAAGAGGAAAAAACTCTGACCAGTTATTAAACTCTAGAATAAATTCATTGCATTAGATGGAGCAGAAATCTTTCAAGGAAGACTCGTGATATTGTGTCTGATGAAAAAGGCAGACAAAGAAAATAGAAAATGGAAATTTTAGGCAGGATATTTTTTTGGTTTTGTTTTCAAAAGAATCTCTCTCTATCTGTTCAAACACAGAAGGTTTCAGCAGCTCCAAAGGTGTGACAGATATATGGTGCAATAATCGCCAGAGATCATAAACTGCATATCGGGGTTTAAAAAAGTCCATGTTCAGTCACAAAAATATTCAGGGCATTCATGTTATTCCTACTCTGTTTTTGTTGGGGTTAAATCATAAACAGTGATTTAAAGCATTTGTTGGTTTTAAGTAGCCAGCATGCTATAGACCATGTTAAAAGAATATGTAATGAACAGCAACTGTGAGTTCACCTCCAATGTAAATTAACCATGAATAAATATTTATTTATTAATTAAATACAAGCATTTTCAATTAAATGATTGGCAGCCCTAGTTAAGTAAAGGTTCCAGTTTGTCTCGCTTGCTTTTCTTCAGGGTTGTGGTTTGTGGGTTGAGGGTCTGGAGTCTATCCTGGAATTCACTGGGCACAGGAAAAGCTGCTCTCTGGATGGGTCCATCGTTTAGATTCGCTTTGTGCATTCTTCTTTCACAGAATTGAGTTTTATTCTTTTATCCAATTATAAAATATATACATTACAACCTAATCACCACCAAGGTTTTAGCTTCACATCTTTAAAGTATAATACAGTTGATCTTGGAATACAATTACTTTTATAACCTCAAACTGACCAGTAAAAACTAGGTGTACAGATCTTAAATTTTTATGGCCCATTCTGATTTCTTTACAGTCATCTCAGCCAGTGACCAATTTCTTTGGCCATAGTTTTGCACTAATATCACACTGTAGAAGCATCTCTTTATTTACTAGTGGTTGGGAAAACGGGGAAATGTAGGGAAAACACTAAGTGAGCACTCTGTGTTAATTCTGACATATTTAACACATTATCTTACAGTGCTGCAGGCACATTGCTCTTCTAAAATTATTTGATCAAAAGCCACTGTGAGTTAAACGGTGGTTCACATCAGAGCTTCATATACCATGTGTAAACCTTAGTGCTGTTAAGTAGACTACAATGACAGTGTTGTATGCTTCAGAAAAGTGGCATCTGCTTGGCAGTGTATATTGTGGAGCCAAATGAAATAAAATACATTACCAGTGTACGTACCTGGTTCAAACTATTTAGATCATTGTAAGGGATAGCACTGAGATGCCATCTGTAAATATTGTGAACTTCGCCTTTCCCCAGCACCAGGGATTAATTAGAGGTGACTGTTATCAGCTGTGACACATGGTATTAAAAGTGTTTCGAATGCTCATGTAAACAAAGGAATATTTGTAGAGTGATCGGCAGGTATTGGTAAAATTACTATATTCTCAGAGTGTGATTTTGAAAAAACTAAATAAAAAGAAAGTGCGAACAGGTGAAACTGAAAAAATAGTTTTATTTGACTAAAAAAAGGAAATTCTGAGCCAGAACGAAAAGAAGACTTACTTGTTAAGTGTAACTCTAGAAAAAAAAGAGCTTATTATAACAATTTGGTACAGAAAAATAATTAAGAACTAAAGGTATTAACATGTTACTATTAGAAGAAATCAGTTGAACAGCATTTATTTAGGAGACCTCTTTTCCAAAAACGAAGCTTGTGAAAGCCATGCATATTTGAGTAAACCTCACTTGAGTTAGCCAAACAGTTCACTTCAGGCTCAGTCTGTTCCACTAATAAATTGCAGGTGCAATCTATTTCCATTAATTTAAGCCAGGCTTTTGTAATCAAAGCTAAATGTTGTACTTAAAAAAACCTGGCCAATCAATGTAAAAACCAACCACCTATAAGCATCCCCTATATTTGAAAATCATGGTTATGTTTTGTAATGTTAATAAATCTGTAAGGTAAATATCTGGGGTAATTTGTAAGTCTGCATAAAGTAGCAACTGTAACTAACACATGGCGATTATGGAAATTATTGAAAATAAAACCTTTATGATTCAAAGCTTAAGTTACTTCATCATGTTCACCAAATCTCTGTTTAACAATTGAAGATTACAGTTTATGTAGATGTGGAGCCGGTATTATCCTGTGTTGCTCAGGTACTTGTACATTCTGTCCAGCAATCTGGTAAAAGTGTTGGGTTTAATTAGCCTTACTGGTAGACAGTCATGTCCTCCATCCACTTCTCCTTTTTTACTGTCTAACACATGAATTATTTCGAAAATGAACTAGGTTAATAATATGGTTCAGCATGTACCTCACTAATATTTTTTTTCAGGAGCTGCCACTGCACTGCATTATTATACGTATTTATGTTCTGACCCTTTAAATACAATTGTAAGATCTGACTGTACATAGACCTATTATAGCACTTCTTCCCTGTAACTGAAAGGGGCATTGGGAGAATGCACATCCTTTGATTTTTTGCTGCCTATAGGCATGAGACATTAATGCCAGAGCCAGAAGCGTATAGTTTTTGGATTGTGTGTATATGGGCATGAGTGCGTGCCTGGTGAAGTGTGGCATTTTGGTGACTGCTCTCTGCTCTGCATGCATGAATAATGAATGCACAGGTGGTGGAGGGGGTCAGGAGGCCTGCACTAGCTTCCAAACAACAGAAAGGTCATGCTTGTTTGTGCAGTGTCCTTCAACAGATGTGAAACGCCTCTGACAGAGACTAGCAAATTTCGGTTAAAACACTCCGGAAAAAAAATTAGTTGATGGGTCAATTACGGTAAAGGTCAATAGGCGCGACGAGAGGAGGCAGCTCGCTCGCAGTAGTTATGATAATAAATCAACACTTGAGAAGTGGAGGTCAAATTCTTTTAGTTCAGATGCCAGTAATACAGGGAGCTTTTATTGCTGATAAGAGGGCGCAATCTCTGTTTTGTCACCTTTGTTTTGTATTCAAGGGAAGAGAACTTCATTTTAATGATGTTTGGCGAGTGTAAAAGCCATCAGCTCAGTACAAATGCCAGGCCAAACCTATTCCTTATTCGTATTTCAGAATAAAAGAGAATGTTGATTTTTCTTTAAGTAAAGAGCCATTCCTGGAGAGCAGGGAGATCTGCCAAACACAGATTCGGTGAGATTTCCCTAAAGGTTACAATAATCAGTTATTAGGTAGAAATGCCTTACAAAGAGTCAGCTCAGGTTTTTTCCTCAGTGTATCTGGTGTAATAACAGTCGCATGGCCTGCCGTCTCAGCTCTGCATGTACAGTCACGGGCAAATTGATTGAGAGACTGGACTGCCAAATGAACTTGAGACTTTCAGGCATCAGAAACAATATCTTTTTTTCTCCAGCTCACCTTGAGTCTTACGCACTAACCTTCCAGAGTAGAACTGGGTCTTGCTCTCTACGCTCCACCTGATGCAATAATGCACCATATGCTTGTATTAACACGCACTGCGTCTCTGCCTTTCTGACAGCTGCAAGCCGATCAAAATATCCCACTCTCCTTTACCCTAACGCAATCCAAAGAGAGACAGAAAGGCAAAGTTTCCTACCGCGTTAGGTCAAAGCCATATAGTTGCTCCAATCAGAGAATAAACACAGATTCATGGGCTTGGATGGGCCATCAGTGCACTGAGTATCCATTAACTTGAGTGACGCAGGGCAACACAACTGGAATCGATAGCAGGCTCTGTTTAAAGTGTAGTGCAAATATAATGGGCCCAGCAGCTAATTTAATTCAAAGTACTGCTGTCAATGAAATGAAAGGACACATAGCAAGTCTTGTTGTCTTGCTCTTTTAAAACTCACCTTGCTCAAGATTCATTAAATTACACAAAGAAAATGCAATTAATGCATTTCTATAACCATGTAATTTATGGTTTCTTTGTATTTCATACATGTAGGACTTCAGCCTGCAGGAGCTGGTGTGATATACACCAAATTATTCAGTACGTATATTTTCTCATTAAAATGTGCAGACCTCTTCAAAGTAATGCAACAATCATGCCATCTGTTGTAAGCTGGCCAGAACACAGCACCATAAAATGTGTGCAATTTCTATTTTCCCCACGGTCATTCTGAGCACTACAGTAATTCCAATTCCTCCATCTGATTTTCATTTGTTTGACAGAATATGGCAGATAACAATGTAATACATTAAAACAAATTACAACATAGCTCTGTCCTGTAGGTTTAAAAACTTGATATATTAGTGTACTATGCAGGTCAGTGAGGCAAACTCATTTGTCCTGAGGGGAAGCTTTAACTAAATTTATAGTTATCTGGGGGCATCAAAGAATGGCTAAATAATACACAGTAAAAATTGTAAAAAATACAATTGTTAAAATAATCCAGTATCCTATTCTACTAAATATATTTAGCGTACAAATGTAACGATGCTGGAATTAAAAACTGCTTATAGTGCAATTGCGACTGCAAAACCCGTTCATAGCAGTCAACATATGACCAGTTTGCCTTGTCAATACTACCAAAAACAACATAGTATACAGAGTATATACACAATTAAATGTCTTTGAACTGGAATTTATAGTACTGTTCAAAAGTCTTAGGCCACCTTCAGATTTGTTGTTTTAGCAACGGTATAATGACCATATACAATTATAACACTGCCATCAGTTGGACCTTTTTCCAATCATACCTTTGTGGAGGTTTTTTCCAGTTTAAATGTATTAACAACAGCAGTATTCCTAAGTACCGCAACTGCACAGTAAATTTGTGGGACCAGGAACATTTGATGTTTACTGAATTGAATTGAACATATGCTAGTAAATGTAATAAGTAGCCAATAAACCAGACATATTATGAACTACACGAGACATTTTATTTAAATGTTCACACAAATCAATTACCGGCCAAAATCATAAGATTTAGAATTTATTGCCATTTTTAGCCATTTTAGAATATAAGATTTGTATAATTGATGTACATATTAGGCCACTCTAGTTATCCATGTGTACAGAAATGTGCAATAAATTAAAATAATAAATAAAACAGAACTCTTACCCAGTTTCCTATTGAAACTGTTCATTAAACTCTGTTCCTTCTATCATTCAGCATTCGTTGATTAAGCAGATCCATTTCTCAGCTGGTTGTTACTGCCCAACAAGGAATCCATAGTTACTGTTCAATCTATACGCTATTTCACTGTAGCACCATTTACAACTAATTAGCCATCCATGAGGCATGACAAACAGCCTCTGCCATTTCTACGACATGGCTGTCTTACCCTCACCTCATACACCTCATGCAGTGATTAGGGTTACTGAGACCGTTTTTCACATTGATTTGATGTATTTATTACCATTTATTGTTACTCATCTTACAAAGATGTACAAAACTCCTTTATCTATACAAAACCCTTATGCATTTATTAAAAGCAAAAACTTTCAGAATTGGATTGTAAGGAACGAAAAGAACAGGTGAGACAAGAAGAAAATAGATGAGAAGAGTTGAAAGAACAGTATGAAAAGTAAAGAGACAAGTTAAGACAAGAAGGGATGAAAGTAGAAGACACAAAAACAGATAAGAAATGTATTATGCAAATACGAGAAGAAGCAAGTAGAGAAGACAAGGCAAAATAATCTAATCTATGAGACAAGAAGAAATGAAAGGAGAATAGGTGAGAAAACTAGAATAAAGAAGAGATCACATAAGACAATAGACAAGTATAAGTGAGAAACTGACAGGAGGAAATTCAAAAACTCATGAGACAATTTGAGATACACTGAAAGCTAAAATGATAATGGGCGACATGAGACAACGAAAGGGGGATTGGGCAATTAGAAACAGATGAGAAGACAAGAAAATATAAAACAAATGAGAAAAGATGAGAAGAGGTGAAAGGACAAGAAATGAGATCACAGAAGTGATTAAAAGAGAAAGAAAAAATTGGATGAGGCAAGATGGGGAAAAAATACACAAATAAATGTTTGATGCTAAACCATACAAAACAAGATGATCCCAAATGTGATGAGGCAAGATGAGAAGAATACAGAAGAGGAGACAAACAGAAAAAAGAAGATAAGAGGTAAGTAGAGAAAAGATGACAACAAATTAATTTAGATATTTTTTAGGAAATGAAAGACATTAGACAATAGGTGTAAGTAAGAGAAGAAATAAGAGAAGTAGAGAAGAGATGCACAAAGTTGACGAGGTGAGAAAAAGTATAGCCAAGAACAGGCAAAATGAAGTGAGACAAATAGAGACATGTCAAGGGAAGACGCAAGTAGACAACAACGGAATAAACATGTGGGACCACTGACCTTTGACTGAGGTGTTGGGTGGTGGTCCTTCAATGCGAAGGTTCCATGGTGGATCGCCCTGGTTGGCGAAGTCCCTCATCTTCAGGTAGCTGATGGTGAGGCGAATGATGGAGGCTTTGTCCAGTTGGCTGGTGATGGCCCCTGGCAGTGGCAGCATCTTGGCCAGTTCGTAGAACTCAAAGTTCTCTTTTCCCCTCCGTGAGCGAGCTGCATCACGAGACTTCTCCTTCCTCAGAGCCTGCAACCTGACAGATAACAGCACATATTAGGAGGATGTGCAGAATATTAAATGTATTTTTACTGTAAACCCATATATATATATATATACATATATATATATTTTTTTTTTAAAGTACTGATATATACTGTATTACGTTAATACCACTCTCTTGTTACAATTTAGTAACTCCAGCAGCACTGCTGTGTTTGATCCACTTGCACCAGCACATGACACATGCATTCATCATGCCAGTGTCACTGAAGTGCTGAAAATTATTTACCACTCAAACAGAACCTCACCTGTGATGTCTTACATAATTTCATAGCAAAAGCATGTATAGAGATGGATTGGGTTTCCAGAGAATATCAGTATAACATCATCCTTTCTGGAAATCGATGTCTAATATAAACACAAATACATCAGAATATTTTTTCCAGAAATATTAAAAGCGAGAATCTTGTAAAGTAAGCTAGTGTATTAGAATCCCAAAAGTATTAATTCAGTTATACACTTAATGGTCAGAGCTCTCAAAATGCACCAGATGGTTTGTAACCTTCTCTGCTGTGCAGGTACAAAAACTGCAGCAATTCAGTGAAGAGAACCATCAATAAAGGATTTGGTCCAAGAGGACTATCTTATGTTGATTCTTTTTTGACAGCTATTTATAAAATCAATGACCCCATCTATGCCAGTTACCCACCATTTAGGCAGCATTTAGCAGGTGCCATGGCACAGCGCGAAGGAGCACTAAAATTGCCATTTACACTGACTATGTTGTGGTTCAACATGAGACCTTGGATCAATTGACTCAATAAAATCTGGGTGGGTCGAAGTTCTGATTAGCCTGGACCTGAGCTTTTGTGTGGTGGCTCAATAAATAACTATTAGATCGCTGCCTTTTTTGGAGATCTGTATAGTAAGTCAGATTAAGACTGGCAGATATCATACACCATGATTTATTCTGACATTCCATATATAATCTTGATCCAAACAAACTAAATGAGTTTAATGAAATATTAAAAAAATTCAGTGCTGTGCAAACATCTCAGGCCATCATTTGATTTATTGTTTTAATAATGATATGTATATAACATATTGTCAACTATTGTACCCCATATTTTCAAACTTAATTGTCACTCCATACCAATGATTTTTTTTTATTTATTTTTTTATGTCATGTCTTTTCAAATCGTGGCCTAAGATTTTTGCACATAGCTGTATATCAGCCATATTCAGACTGTAGTTACATGTGCAAAGTTAATTTAGTATTTGTCTATGTCTGAATTTAGAGCATAAACATATGTTTTGATATAACTGCCACATGGATGGACCACAGAAAAAAGTTTAGAAATTACATCTGTGTTTGGAATTCAAGAATTTTAAGACTTATTTACTACTCATTCCAGATGCAAGTGTATCTAATAGCTCTGTCTTATAATTCACCATAATCACAATATTTCACTATATATTTCAGAACTAAGCAAATGAAAGAAATGCCTGCCTGTGAACATTACTCACTCAGGAAAAGCAACTTTGGGGGTTTAAACATCACACAGGTAATTTCCATGAAATGTACAGTATTTATGTGTCCATCTATTGCAAACATGAATACAAACACCTTCCCCTCCATATCCATTAATGCTTCTTTTGCACTTACATTGCTGACTTGCGTCACCATCTGAGAATGCAGCCCAGTGCTTTCAGGGTACTTTTAGTTCTAACACGTCAGCTTTCATATGTAAAACCTCTTCTCATACAAAAAAGAAACAGAGAAAAAACATACATCCCTTTTATGTGAGTCAATAGCTTTTTATTTGAAAGCCATATAAATCCCCAGAATTTATACAGTAAGTAACTGCATGCGACCTGCGATGCTCCAATAATAAAGTAATATACCCAGTGCAGATTTTTTGTTTAGAAATTTGTAGAACTCCGCACCGAGGGCTGAGTTTCCTGATTTATGCGATTCTCAATCAAACAACTCGGAATAGCCAGTTTCGTACTTCCAACGTGTAACTGCCTAGTTTCAGTGGCGTTCATCGTCTTCAGCCATTCTGAATTAAGTCTGCAATAAATCAGCCCGATCGCCAGCGTTGCACCACCAGCCAGCATTCGGATTAATTTTTTTACCACCAAAATGTAAAACCGGCTACACGGATAGGAAGAGACTAAAAGAAATACACTTTTCACAAGACAATGCCTGGCTGTTAGTAGAGAAAATGATCAAATATTGTTCGTATTTGTAATCAAACTAACACACAGCTGAAGTGAAGCAAAGCTGACATGCTAAATATAAACACATCCTAGTATTCAGTCTCTTTTGCAGACTTGGCTTTATATTGAATATGCTAATACTGTCCTCAGAAGCAGGCACAAATTCCGTAGCTATTCTCTACCCTTCGGCCATTCAGTCCCCAATGTATGTGCTTTCCTGAGAAAACATTTGCTGCTGAAAATTCAAACTGCCTGCTTTATTGTCACACACATGCCAAATATAACTCATGTTTAGATTTAAAGTACAAAATCATCCAAAATATTATAAGACTGTTTGACCACAGAATATAGACAGACACATCATGTCCTTACATCCTAGTGGCAGATTGCTATCCTCAATCTTTCAGACCGAGGCACAAGCAGGAAAACACCATTTGATGGTCTACTGCTCAGACAATATATAAAGGTAGTTGTAATGGTTGTTTGGTGGCAAAGTGCAACAGAGCAGCAGAATTTCATTTGTTCCGCAAACTTGGAAAGCATTATGTCGGTCTACCGAATATTTCTTGAAGCTCTGAGGTTATGTGACCTTCACCCCAACAAGATATTTATCTCGTTCTACGAGAGTAATGCAACAAACATGAAATGACATCGTTGCAATATTTACCCAATGCCTCCATGATGACTTTTTAAGTACCTTCGAAGGAAAAGGATCAAGCAGCACTGAACTACTGAAACAGTGCTGGTCCAGGCTGATGCACAGCCACAGTTCATCTCAGCTCAGTCTTTCCACAATACTTTACACTTACCCTAGGCTGATCAATATTTGAGCAGGGAGATAAATAAAGTCAGTACTGTAGAGTATAACACTGCAGTTATCTAAATAATAAAAAGCAAAATACTGAAGTAAATATACAAAAAGTCAAGAGAGAAATAGCCACATAACTGAAGAGTGAAAAGCACACCAAACAGGGTGAGAGAGAGTTGTTTTTTTCCCATATAAACAGAAAGCAAGAGGGACGGCTTGAGATGGACTTTGTCAGATGGACCTCTTTTATCTTCAATAAGAGAAGTTTGTGAGGTGACACGAAATACTGCAGAAGAAATGAAGAATAGTAAAATCTTACGTGGCTTTTATTAGAAAGAAAAGTTACAAGATTTCCTATTCCAAGTAGGATAATTTAGTCCAAATAGCAAGCAGTCCAGTATCTCATATTAATTAACAACATCAGAACGCTGTAGCAGCGGGATATTTCGGTTTTGCTATGGGTTGTTATGTAAACAGCTAATATATGAGCGCTTCACCTTGCATATTACCAGATTGCTCGATTTACCAAATTAGCTAATCACCCTGGTGCATTCCAATTTTGAAAGCACAGGAAAAAAATCAAGCAGCTGAAAGTTGTGCAAATGATCATTTAAGATTGCTGTAATTGCCTTCATCAGTGTAGAAAAAATATAACCAGACAAGAAATGTCACTCTAGATTATCTTCCTGCCTCCTGAAGCAATAGATGACACCAGTGATCAGAGACTAAATGCCAAAACCAATCAATTCCTTTTGTTCCTCCTCTCCTTGCTTCAGCAAAACAGAGCATAGTCTGGGTTATTTTCCTAATTAAAGTAAATGTTATCCCTATGGTAAATTCATTAACATTTGCATTGACTAAGTAACACATATGTCGTGCTGGTGGTCATCACTGAAAGGGATAATTATCAGAAAAAAATCTTAAGCAGAATGGTCCAATATAGTTCTCATTACATTTGTTGACATTTTTAGGAAAAATCTATGCAGATTAAATTGTTATAATAACAAATCAGGATGAGTAATTATGTACAAGATTTTAAAATCCTAATAGCATTAGGTTAATTCCTATTATTCCTATTTGCAGTTTAGTTCGTTCGCTGCTAAAAAGCAACATGCTATCTTAAAATGTGTAAGAATGTCAAAATCTGATTTCTGATTTACAAAATGTTCTCAGGGTCGAAATCTTTCAAAATGTATTTATTTTTTATCAGAATCTCTTCAATTTTAAGAGACATGTTTAAAATAAACCAGGGCTGAGATTAAAACTTATCATGATTGAGTAGCAAGTGACATATTTCTGGGAGTGAACAGAAGCGTGTGAAACTGGACAAGAGTACCACACATTAACTGTTCAGTAGGGTGTATGGTCACCCAAGACTGCCAAAACACACTGCCAGTGATGGGGCATGGACAGGACCAGACTGTCCAGCAGTTGGGATCCTCTTCATATTCATTTTGAAATATCCCCTAATTTTTGTAAGCAGTGAAGGATGTGACCTAGCTGGCACACGAATGAGCACCCAGCTCACTTTATTTACAAGTACTGTATCTGGGTTTCAGTTTGCATTATTATCCACTTAGACTGAGGATTAGCAAATTAACAACTGATAATTATTGGCTTATACAAAAGTTTTCAAGGTTCACAGACTCTGTCACTGTTTAATATGAACATTGAATGAAAGTGTAAATGTTTAATCACTAGATGGTCCAGTCATGATCATGTAAGTTACTATTTTCAAATAAATAATGCCAAGTGACATAGCCAACTTATTTAGAAACGTCTATCTTAAAAGGCTAGAACCCACGCTCATTTACTACGAAGCCCCGATGTTTGTAACACATGCAGAATGTGGCTTGGCATTGTCTTGCTGAGATATACAGGGATGACCCTGAAAAAGACGTTGCTTGGATGGCAGCATATGTTGCTCCAAAAACTCTTTGTACTTTTCAGCATTAATGGTGCCTTCACGGATGTGCAAGTTACCCATGCCATGGGCACTAACACACCCCCATATTATCAGAGATGCTGGCTTTTGAACTTTGCGCTGCTAACAATCTGGAAAGTCTTTTCTTCTTTGGCCTGGAGCACACAACACCCATGAATTCCAAAAACAAATTGAAATGTCAGGCCACAGGACACTTTTCGACTTTACCTCAGTCCATCTCAGATGAGCTTGGGTCCAGAGAAGCTGGCGGCGTTTCTGGGCGTTGTTGATATATGGCTTTCACTTTGCATGGTAGAATTTTAACTAGCACTTGTAGATGGAGTGTTGAACTGTATTCACTGACAATGGTTTTCTGAAGCGTTCCTGAGCCCATGTGGTAATATCCATTACAGAATGGGGTTAGTTTTTAATGCAGTGCTGCCTGAGGGATCGAAGGTTGGTTTTCAGACTTGCCGTGTACTTGCAGAGATTTCTCTAGATTCTCTGAATCTTTTGACAGTATTATGGAATGTAGATGATGACATCCCTAAATTCCTTGCAAGTGCACGATGAAAAACATGGTTCTTTAACTTTTGGATATTTTGCATCCTTTGTGGTAAACCTCACCCTATCCTTGCTTGTGAACAACTGAGCCTTCTGGGGATGTTTCCCTTGTACCCAGTCATGGCACTCACCTGTCGAATGTTCCAAACAGGTGTTATTGAGCATTCCTCAACTTTCCCAGTCTTTTGTTGCCCCTGTCCCAACTCTTTTGGAACGTGCTGAAGGCATTCAATTCAAAATGAGTAAATATTTGCAGAAAACAATAAAGTTTATACGTTTGAACATTAAATATCTTGTCTCTGTAGTGTATTGAATTAAATATGAGTTGATAAAGATTTGCAAATCATTGTATTCTGTTTTTATTTATGCTTTAGACAATGTCCCAACTTAATTGGAATTGGCATTGCATAACTATTGTGTTCTATGTGTTGCTATAATGTGTCTACGTGGAAAATGTAATAATCACAGAATATTTAGACTGTCCTAAATATAATTACATTGCTCACAAATATTAAGAGATAATTCAAAATGAATTTTTGTGAGCAGTATACTAATAACACATTGTAACAATAAAGGTGATGTATATAGGCAAAATCAAAAGCCTACACACAGAGGAAAGTATTTTGTGCAATAAAAAGAAGAAACAAACTAAAGAGATGGCTCTTATAATGTTAAATGACAATGTTTATAATGAAGTGTTATTAATAGTATATAATATATGTCTTTTAAGAGAGTACTTGTATATCCACATGGTCCATCTCTAAGGCTATCCAACTGCAGCTTAAACAACAAAAAGTTCACGCAATGAAATAATAAAATAGTGAATTCACACTTGGGTGAAAATGTGTCTATGCTTGAGTAAACAGGAAATAATACTTTAAGCATAGCCAGTGGCTATATTCAGTCAAGAAAAGCTTGTTTTTTAAATTTAAAGAATGTTGCATCTCCAGAGACTGAAACATTCTCTTAAAGTTTTGTGTGTACTACACTATTATTTACTAATGTCAATATGGCATTGCTGTCAGTGTCTATTAACTTTATCAGAGCTGGCATTAATCTGCAGTAATTTCAGTCTAATAGGAATTAAGGATACTTAAGTAGGTACACCTCCTTGTTTCTACACTCATTTTATCAGGTCCAATTAACATACAGATGCACCTTATAGTTCACCAATTAAAGAAAAGTCATCTGTTTCTTTACATACTTTGTTAGTCCTTTTTACTCTGTTTTCTAATTGCCAAGACATCTGCAGGACCACCTTACTTTTGTTTATTTTGTGTGTTTATTAAATACATGTAGTGTTTTTCTTCAGCATTTACATAGCAGGTATTTGGGTAGTGGCACATTATTAGCACTACAGTGACACTGATGTGGCCGTGGTGTGTTAGTGGGGCATGCTGGTATGAGGTGGATCAGACATAGCAGTGCTACCGGAGGTTTTTAAAACTAGCGCACCAACCAAAAATGTAAAGAAGCTTATTTGTCACATTTTACACTGCGTTTTACTGGACAGTAAAACGATGCCAGTTGATTGCAGGGCTAGACAGCAAGTTGATGTTGCAATGAAAGGAGATAATCCCTAAATCACAGTAAATAATAAGTGTAGGTGACTCCTGATCCAACTGAAAGACACTGCTGGGACTCGAGCATGCATCTCTGTTCTTGTGGGCAGGCGTTTCAGGCAGCTGTGCCACCAGAGTGCCCATCCTGCCATTTTTAATGCTTAAAAGCCCTTTAAAATATAACACATGAGAGTATGTCTTACAGCATAGATCATAGATTCATATCAGTAAGTCATTTTCTTAGCTTTACTGCACTCTCTAACATAAAACAGGAGGTAAACAAGAAGCAAAAGGTTGCTGAATGAGCAGAGCTCTGTGTTGTTGTTCTGCCTCTCACTGTAAAGCTGAGGCTATTATTAGCAATACCTGCTAAAACATAATGGGGGAAAAACAAAGATGAGGGGAGAGAAAAAAACTGACAGCCTGTCTGTGATACACTGTATATTGATTATGATACAGTCATGAGGTCAATTTGGAAAAAAAAACACCAAAGCAATTATGCTAAAACTAAAAATCTGTTGAAGGTGAATAATCGTTCTTTTTTCCTGAAACACATCCATAATTCTCCTTTCCTCTCTCTTTCCTGTTTTTGCACTCGTACTGCTACACATTGGCCTTGTAAGTTCAGCTAAAGGCTCTACGGAAGCCCACATTTGGAATAAATTGTCTTCACCAGTAGTTTAGTGGCATGTACTTTACAATAGCTCTGAATACAATTTACTGAATCCTTTACTGCAGTCTTTCCTGGCTGAAAGCAATTTAGTGTCTCTTTTGTTTTGCTGAAGAGGCTATAAAACTAGAAAGGGTGTATAGTCCTACACTTGGAAAAGTGCTTGAAATTAATGCAAAAGCTTTTATTACATTCACACCAAAGCAGATGATACATGAGACAGTAGAGATGACTGGGACAACCTATATCCAAGTAACAGCAAACAGCGACAACACAAATCCAGTTCTGCGTTGAATGACTGGGATTCAGTTTAATGGTGGAAGTAAATGGTACTATGTATAGCTTTTTGTCACCACCTACAACTTTTACTTCCCTCTTAATAGTATGTAGCATTAACTTTAGAATATGTTATTAATTTATTTCATTAAGTAATGCACTTAAAATATTCAATTATTATTCACACACAAAGCCTTACCAGCAAGAATCATTTGGTAGACAGTAATGTAGAGAAACATATGTGGGAAGCACACACCGAAACACACATTAGGAACACACCACAGAGGCACAGCCACATCCAATACAAATGTAACGGAAAGGATTGCCATTCAGGAGGCTGATGTCAGGTCAAATTCCATCCTGCAAAAGTTATTTTCCATTGATGGACGGGTTAAAGCAGGGGAGTCCATAGCCCAGCCCTAGGGTCAAATGCGACCCAGAGACAGATTTTTCTTGGCCCGCAGCATCAGTCTTAAGAATACATTACTGGTGATCGCAGTTAATAAATGACTTAATCAAGAGCTGTTTGAGGTCCAGGTTGACTGATCGTCACTTTTATTAGGAAAATCTTGCATGTCACATGTTTGCATGTTTGTTCTGGTAAGTTGCAGCACCT
>JAUZSV010417129.1:0-10972 GCA_034780495.1 Parotocinclus cesarpintoi
ACACACACACACACACACACACACACACACACACACACACACACACACACACACACACACACACACACAATCACACAGGCAAAGTGATGAGAATATGAGCTGGCATTTGCAGTGTGTGGGGGGGCATCGGTCAGCATTTTTACTACTCAAAGGAAGCAATTAGCACTCGACAGACACCAAATGTATGAGTGAATTAAACATGCGTGAAAACCAAATGGAAGTTAAGAATAAAACGAATGACAGCAAAATAAATTATTGACAGAGAGAAAAGAGAACGACATAAGAAACCACCAGTGTGAAGTTGAAAGATTAAATCTTTGTTTTGAATATCATCAGTTAACCCAGTAAAATACACAATTAACAAACCTTTTAAAAAAATTATTGTTGTGGTTAACTGAACAACTCTAATGTGGACATTTACTTTTAACAATAACTTTTCAATTTCTCGAGGACTGTGTGGAATCAATACAAGGAAGGAGGAAGAAATAAAAATGTGTAATGTGTAATTCAACAATACAACTAGTACTTTGTTGATGCAGTAGGTGTGCATTGTTATTGCTTATTCATATGTAAGACTGTTATTACACTTAAAATATACACAAACTTGAATGTACACATGTATACATATTGCCTGTCCTTGTTCCACTGTCTCATCAAGTTTATGTTTACATTTAGTCATTTAGAATGAGGCGTTATCCAGATCTGACAGTCGTACAATCCAAACAATTGTAGGTTAAGGGCGTTTCTCAACAGTGGCAGCTTGGCAGATTTGGGACTTTTGGGCTAAAGTCCAGTACTCTAACGACTAGGGTACCGCAGTCCCACCAGACTCATCATCACTCAGTGTCAGGTTTTTTGGAGGTGTTGTTGCGGGTAATTTCTTGAGGGCTGGAACAACCATGGACAGAGCCCAAATCCGTTGTAGCCCACACGCACTCCATAAACACACTGGCAGAAAGGGGCACTTAAGAGAGACAAATTTAAATGTGTCTTTAAAGTGTCCCAAGTCTGGATATATACACTGAGTCAAAAGACACAGGACATGGATTTATTTCAGAAACAAAAGGCAAAATGACATATCTGAATACCCCAGAAAGTAATGGGAGCTAGGACCTATGTCGGGAACTTGGCTGCCATCTCAAAAGCGGCCATATTGGATCAAGGGCAAGTTTTTCCAATGAAAAGATGGTAATGTACATTTACATTACACATTATAGCAGACACCCTTATCCAGAGCTACTTACAACTCATACAGTCTTACAATTCAAGCAATTGAGGGTTAAGGGCCTTGCTCAAGGACCAAACTGTGGCAGCTTGGCAGAGGTGGGATTTGAGTCCAGTACCTTACCTGCTAGGCTACCACAGCACTACAACTCCCAAAACCCCTAGAGGCAATCATCCTTAACTTAGAACACCTGGCTGACCCGTCTATTTTTGGTCACATCTTTGTCACCCCTTGCGTGAAATTCACTGTGGTGACCAGCAATAAAAAAAAGTCTTGGGTATCTTTATTTCTGTAGCAAGCTCTCGTTGCACTTCAAGGTAGGTAAGCTTGTTATACTTCATAGTGATAATTGCTATAAGATTTAGATCTTGACTTTCTCGATAACTAAGCAAGTTGTTTTAGACTAGGGTCTCCTAAGGTGATCTGGTTGCTTTGTAGCAAGTTCTTGCTGTCTTTCGAGGGGAAGAGCTCGGATGGTCATTGATGAACTTCAAACGGGCCTGGACATTTGTTGGCATGAGCAGGACCTTGCGCACCCTTCAGATTTTAATACATTGACATACAGTGGTGCTCGAAAGTTTGTGAACCCTTTAGAAATTTCTGCATAAGTATGAAGAAATCATCAAATTTTCACATCCTAAAAGTAGATAAAGAGAACTAAGTTAAACAAATTAGACAAAATGTATACTTTATTATATATTTATTGAGGAAAATGATCCAATATTACATATTTGTGAGTGGCAAAAGTATGTGAACCTTTGTTTTCAATAACTTGTGTGACCCCCCTGGAACTAAACTTTCCGGTAACTGTTGATCAGTCCTGCACACTGGCTTGGAGGAATTTTAGCCCATCTGTACAGAACTGCTTCAACTGTTGGTGGGTTTCCTCACATTAACTGCTTGCTTAAGGTCCTTCCACAACATTTTGATGGGATTAAGGTCAGGCCATATTGAAAACATTAACTAATTAGACTGCAACCGTCCACCAGTCGGGGCTTTATGTTCACCATCCAGCCGGACGGAACTGTAGAGGATCTGCAAGGTAGAATAGCAGAGAATCCCCCAAATCAAGGTGTGAAAAACTTGTTGCATCATTCCCAAGAAAACTCATGACTGTACTAGCTCAAAAGGTTGCAAATACTAAATACTGAGCAAAGGGTCTGAATACATATGACCATGTGATATTTCAGTGGGGGTTTTTTTAATGCAAAAAAGTTTACATCTGTTTTTTTCTGTCAAGATGGAATGCTGATTGTACATTAATGAGAAATAAAATGATTTTTTTTTACTTTAGCAAATGGCTGCAATGAAACAAAGAGTGATACATTTAAAGGAATCTGAATACTTTCCGTACCCAATATACATTGTACATGTCATACCCAATAGGTGTGCCAGAAATATATATATTTTTTCAACTTTTATGTAATTATGTAAAATATATAAAAGGGCATTGAATGGACAAAAAATTAAAATACTTTAATTTTAAGATTTTGATTTATATTCATGTAAAAGTTTTAATATAATACATGAAATTAATAAAATTAATACAAAATAAATAAAACTACTCCTCTTTGTAGTATTTGACTTTAAGCAGGGGAGGCACAGTGATGCAGGGGTTACTGTTATCACCTCACAGCTCCACAGATCCCTGGTTTGATTCTTGGCCAGGACTTCATCTGTGTGGAGTTTGCATGTTCTCTGTGGTCTGCATGTGTTTCATGTAAGAACTCTGGTCCATACTTCCATATCCCTTCATTTTTTACTCCAAAGTGTCCAAGTTGGTTCCCTGTGCTGCAGATTAGATGCTTGTGTAGTTTGTTGCTACAGACTTCATTTCCCACAATACTCTGCTTTCGTGCGAAGGATTATGGGGAAACAAGTTGGTATCGTAACCCTGCTAATGTGTAGTTTATTGGGAAATTTCCAGAGTATATTGGGGATGTTACAGTAGTTTTGCGCCAATTACAAAATAACGACACGGTGTTTAGCAGTTACACGCTTTAGTAAACATGGCAAACAGGCAAGACGGGAAGACGTTGACGTTTTTAGAGAGCGCTTCGATGTTGTACAGAGATATCTGTCCAGAGCAAGCGCGGTTCCTCATGTAAGTGCAGGTTTTATATTGTGTGTGTGATCCTGTAATGTGTAATTAATTATATATTTCAACAATGTTTCATAAATATCGCTGTTGCAATTACATTCGATCTGCGTTAGATGGCAGAGCAACCCTTCCTTCATCTCCACGTGCTTTACACAAAACGTGGAGGTTGCACGTTTTCTGGAAGAAACAAAATAACGAAAAAAGCCGAATAAAAGCTACACAGCACGTGCTATATAAAGTTAACTGGCTCGTACCCCAGTAAAATATAGTTATGTCCCACTGAAATAATGGCGAAGAAAGTTTTCTTGGGCCCCCTGGACAGAACTACAGTATTACGGTACGGAAGTTTAAAAACGCATAAACGACTAACGCTTTCAGTCAGAGCCACTTTCTTTCTGGATGGGTTTTATAGTAATGAAATAAGATACATATGCAAGTATCTAGTGTGTACCAGGCTTTTCCGTGCATATGTGCCCCTACGACTGGGGTTCAGTGGGTGCCCCAGTAATACAAGTACAGTCGATTCCGGTTAATGGGACCAGCCGCTTATTCGGACCATATCCTAAAGTACCAAAACAAATCCTATTATATACGTGTAATGTTATTCGCTTATTTGTACCAAAATTCCGCTTAATCGGACCAAAAGAACGTGTACATATACGTATGTAATATCCGTGAAGAAACTTTTCGTCTTTGCCAGCATTACCCGAAAACTACCAAGTTTCTCCCCAGCCCTCTACTGCCATCTACAGGTCTTTTTAATAAACATTTAATTTGTTACATAGCACATCCCGTCTTGTAACGTGGGGCATGTTTGTTTAATCGGACCAGCCGGTTATTAGGACCAAAACAATTCCGTCCCGATGTGGTCCGATTAACCGGAATCGACTGTGATCTAAATCTAAATAACTAAATTTCTTTGATTTGCCTTTTAAAAAATAATGAATCATATGATATATAAAAAAAATAGGTATCATGATAGTAAGGTGAGACTGACCTTCTCAGTCATTCAATTCAATTCAATTCAATTCAATTTTATTTGTATAGCACTTTTTAACAATAGACATTATCACAAAGTAGCTTTACATTGATGTAAGAATGAGTGTCTGAAATTGAGATTCTATTTGTCCCTAATGAGCAAGCCAATGGCGACAGTGGCAAGGAAAAACTCCCTGAGATTAAGCCATCCATCGTAGGCCACACACACTCACACACACACAGTCACACAATAAGGGCTATTTTAGAGACCCCAAATAACCTAACATGCATGTCTCTGGACTGTGGGAGGAAACCCAGAGTAAACCCAGTGAGTACATGCAGACTCCAACCCAGAAAGGACCCAGGTCACTCCGCCCTGGGGTTGAACCCAGGACCTTCTTGCTGTGAGTCCATTTGAGCACTATTTGAACATAATAATTACAATGTAAATCGTTTTACTCTTAACGCCTACACTTTTTATACTTTTATTCAAGCCGTCATTCGCACTTTGATTCACATGCGCATAGAATTGCAAGAGTGAGTCCCAAGAAGAGTCGACTCCATGTTTCAAGGTCCTATGAACTAAAAGTCGACTTTAAAATAGCAAGAGTCGATTCAGTGCCTCATGTTAAGTTATCTCAGAGGCGCCAATCTGATGTCTAAATTGATGTTTCAATTTCTTAATAAACTTATAATAACATTTACAGTAAAGGGAGACATTTAAGACTAGGCTTGTGAAGCCCTGAATCCTAAAGGTGGGAGCAGTAGCTCTAGGTGCAGACAAAAAGTAAACAAAAACTTGTTTAGAAGGGTATATCAGCAAAGCACCACATCCAGTTACTACTGACAACACTTTATTCAACATGAAGATACACAGAAAGAAATAGAGACAGGAAGTGAGAGAGAAAGAGAGCGAGAGAGAGCAGGGAGAGAGGAAGACAAAGTGGAAAGAGGAAAAAAGGTTTAGTCAGTCTGCTTGAACAGAAACAGAGCGGGATCTTAACACTGGAACACTGGATCTACTTTCCATTGCAGTCATAATTCATCTCAGTATTCGAACATAAAAGTTGAAGTTGCATTCTTGAGCACAAATAAATGAACACCATGCACATCTTGCTCCGTAACACACAATAATCCCTCTCGTATAGCCTCTTTATAGAATGAGATCACCTGATGAGTGCACAGAAATGAAACAAGAAAAAGTAGGGCTTCTTTGATAAAGCAAGCTAAAGACGCAATGAAATGAAGTTTATTAGCTTCTTCTATCGAACAGCTGGTCCACAGAGGTTTGGTTTTGTATAAGATTGGAATTTTAGCCATGCAGAGTCTTTCCTTGGGAAGTTCCAAACACAATTGAGAAAATTGTGACATGCCAGATTCCTGCCTTCACTGTCGCTACGCCACATACAGGCTAGCTTAGCCCATAACTAGCCTCAGTTTTTAGCTAGCCCACACTCTGCATCCATGGTTCATGACTTGAACAAAGTGCATTCGTGCCTTCCCCGTGGTTAAATATAGCTACACAGCTAGCATAGCAATATGGTTAAATATACCTAACCAACTTCGTAGAGCTAGCCAGTGTAAGAGAAGCCATATTAAAGCTGATATCAAAGCCTGCCAGTGTCTACTTCAGTTAAAATGCTGGTGTGATGTGTAGCGCTTTTGTAAAAACTACCAAGCAAAAGTTCAGAAGCATATAAATTTCACACATCGTCAGATTATTGCCTTGGACACATTGAAGGCAGAGCTAGTTTCCTTGGTATCAGTTCTAGTTTCCTTGGGGATTTGAATCTCTGGCATTGCCAAATTCTCAAATGCTGGCAAATCTGTCATATTATTTAATACCTGGTTGCATAATAGTTCCTTTTTTGCTTGCTAAAGAATTCATAGCAGATGTCTCATATGCTGTTCTTTTCTCTCTTACCCCACGTGGAGCTTCTTTTCCTTTGCCAATACAGTCGATTCTGGTTAATAGGACAAACGCTTATTGGGACCAGCCGCTTATTCGGACCAAATCCTAAAGTACCAAATCAAATCCTATTAAATACGTGTAATGTTATTCGCTTATTTGGATCAAAATACCGCTTAATCGGACCAAAGAACGTGAGAACGAATAAGAAATATGTAATATTCGTGGTTACCAAAGAAACTCTTCTTCTCTGGCATCACTACAACACTCCTGAGTTCTCCCCAACCCTCTTCTGCCACCTACAGGTCTTTGCCTAACATTTCCATTAGCCACAGCTAAAGCGCGTCAAATAACATTGGATAAGTTCTTCAAACATTGACTGGAATTTAGTAAGAACTTGTTTTTTACAGTATCATGCTTCATATGCTGAGTACCTATACATTGTGTTGTAGATCATTTCCAAAAACTTGTTTGCAAATTAATTTTTCAATGAACAAAGTTGGTAAGAAACAGTAGTTCTTGTTTGTACGTTCTCTATACGTGTAAATCGCACAATAAAGGTTTAATAAACATTTAATATGTTACCTAGCACGTCCCGTCTTGTAACATGGGGCATATTCGTTTAATCAGACCAGCAGGTTATTAGGACCAAAAGGATCGCGTCCCGATGTGGTCCCATTAACCGGAATCGACTGTATTCCCTATAGACACTTTTTCTTGCTATCCAACCTCACCTATTTTCGCTTATTGCTCTTTGTTTCTAGACCTTCTTTTATTCATTAAAAACATGATAAGACAACACTCCACATGGCTAAGATCTGAATAATCAATAATGTAGCACTGACAAACAACGGAATAAATCAAATCAAAATGATCAAATGGAGCTACCATGCTACTGAGCTATCAAACACACAGACTAACACACCTGAATCCTTCGGTTCTCAATACAGGAGCATTCTACAGCCAGTCTTCTGAGCATTAATCCACAATATAGAGCTATTTAAATATAATATAGAATAAATATTTACACAGCACAGACACATACATTCCTGTTTAGTATTTCTATACACTGATCTCAATCCCTTATATAATGCATGTTACTATAATAGGTTTTTGGTAGTGATTCAAGTCATACTGGAACAAGATTAGCAATCCCAGAGAATTCAAAACAAGAATAGATTTCCCACTGGATACGATATGAATAACCCTGTCCCAGACTCCCAAATGTACCCTCCCCTCCCTTTTCCCTCCACCCTCCTTCCCTCCCTCAAACTGTACACATATTGTTTATACTGGGTAACAGAGGAGCGAGGATTCACGGGTAACAGGTAAGTTCCTGCCTTCTTGATCATGTGTCTGCCTTCTTCTGCACTCTGCTGGTTAAACAGGAGGTGATTCCACACACATGCGTATACACACACACACACACACACACACACACACAAACACACACAAAGCACAAAATTAATTGATTAATATACCATTTCAGCATTGCAACAGTTAATATTATTAAAGATGCACATAAATAAAAAATTTGGGCTCAATATCGGACACATTGAGCACAGTGACCAGAAGAAAGAAAAAAATGGTTTAATCCAAAAGATTTTGTTTGTTTGTTTAATTGTTGTGTGTGATTTTTGAAAGACATGATAAAATATTCTTCACATTGTTTTATTACAAATTTATTACTGATACCTTACATAAAACGCTAATTACAGATTGCTTGTCGAATGTCTCCAGAGGTGGGGAAACAATTGCACGGCCGACTTTTGTGCAGTCATTGTGCTGACTGTCACAAGCTAGCGAAGGAAACAAGCAACATTTTTAATTACTCTACAAGTTTTATTTCCATTAAAATGATTTTAAAAGTGCTCGCCAGACTTGGCGATAAAAGGTGACTACTTCATTTGTTTGACTGTTTTTGTCAACCAAGGATGTACTAGCTGAGAAACTGCTGGGCACCGCGATGTAAATCGGATTCTATACAGCGGCGGGGTCCTGGTAGTGCCTGACAGCCAGCAGTGCATGTGTGCAGTGGCCAGTCCAAGGTCACTGCATTCACAAGCTACCATAATATCCCACTGTGTCCCTTGAGTTTCAGTAAATGGCTACTTACCTGTGCAGAGCTGCTGTGCTGTGTGAAATTGATCAGATCTCATTGGAGAAGGAGGTTGGACCACCCTGATCATATCCTCCTTGGTTGTAGCTTCCTCCCTCGTATCCACCTTGCTGACCATAGTCGGGCTGGTAACCACCCTGAGAGCCAGCGTAAGGGTCCTGGCCATAGCCTGGCACCAGTTGAAGAAGCCGAGAACAAGGGGAGGCAGAACAGAGGTTGGATGAATCTATTCACTTACTCTATGTATCCTACACATGACCTAATCCTAAACAGTATACCACAACAATGTAAAGGATGGAGCTTGATAGCGTGATTCATGCTGTTTGTGAGACATGTTATACTTCTCAATTCCATGTTGGTTCAATAAATTCACTCACCCTGGCCATAGGAGTCTGGGGCAGGCTGCTTGGCTCCAGAAGGCACATAGGTGCCAGCAAAAGTGCTGAGCCAGCCGGTCTCCTTAAAGACAAACCAGAGGTTTCCTGCCCACAGCACCAGATTACAGAAGCCAAACGCCTGTAAGAATAATAATATTTAAAATACATACTTATTAAGATTATCTATCCAAATGAACGTTCACAAATGGAATATGTATTTGTTACAAATCATATAATCAGCACAAAAAAATCTGAAAATTTTAGAATGTATTTGGTATGTTCCCTCCTTCTAATGTAATGGACAGCATGCATTTAATCTGACATGGACTGTTACAAGATGTTACGGCGACCGGCGAGGACGACCACCAGGGGAAGGTAGGAACCCTAACATGGACTACATAAATATGTGCAAAATCCGATCCATGCTATCACAGCATATTCCAAAGTGCATACAATCATGTTACTAAATGCTTGGCTATCTCTGTCTTCAAGTGCCCCCATAAATTCTCAATTAGGTTTAGGTCAGGTGATCATACAGAATAGTCCGTGAGTGCTTGATCTTCTTTGGCCTTCAAATAATTGCTACAAAGCTTTGAGATGTGTTTTGGGTCATTTTCGTGTACAAATATCACTCCACAGAGTCCAAAACAAGTATTTTCATGAGTGGTCTCAGACACTTTGGCCCAAATGCCTATTTGGAAGCTTTGCTCTATGTCACACAGATCCAGTCCTCCATTCAGAGGAGCACTGGGAATCTAGTTTGGTGTAACATAAAAATGAGAGGCAACCTCCCTACCTCGCTGAGAGGTAGTGATTTGCAATGCTGAACCACCGGTTCATTATTTTGGTTTAATTTATATGGGTTCTGAGGTGGTCTAGAACTAAGGTACCACTGTGTATGGTTTCTTGGCCAGATATATGTATATGTTTATGTATGTGTATATTATATATATATATATATATAAATTTTGGACAATAATAACATAACAAATACAAATGTTGGCATTATAGTCCAATAGTAGTCCAATAAACAGATTGTTGTAGGTTCTTGTGTCCTCACTGGGTAAGCTTTGGTGAAGTGACAGGATCAGTCAACCAGAAAAGAGTATTTTTTTTACCCTGTAATACGGTCTGACTAATAGCATGAGGGTTAAATATAAGATTATGATAAAAAGGTCTTTAAGATCACCAAAAACATCTGACAGTTGACTATTGGCAGTTGACTATTACTTTATAGCATTAACTGCAAACCCAACACTTACCACAGAGGTGTTCAGGCCAGAAACGACAGGCTCATGCACTTCTCGGCAGCGGTTATGTTCATGCTTGCAGGCGGGGATTGTTTTGATGATCTCATCAGGGTCAGTGGCTTCCTTAATGTCAGAGAGGCCTTTAGCCCATGCAGCCGAGCTCACCAACCAAAAGAAGGCAAAAATAGCCGTCACCACAAAATCCTAAGGAAGTGCCAAATAGAAATGGTAAACGGCAGAACTGCATTGAATCACGATAGAATGTCCTTGCATCTATTGCTCTGTTTATCTAACCAGACATTACCTACATTTCCTACAATTGTATGTTGCCATCTATGCAATGATTGCATTCATAACTATGCACTTGACATCATTAATAAGTAGAGTTGTAATGATACATTCTGCTTATAATTCACAATTTTATTTTTATCTATTTTTCTACATTGATATACATTCTATTCACAGTGAATTGCACACTGTTTTGATTCATTTTTGATGTGTAAGACAAACACCTACAAATTTCTTTAATACATTTTTAAACAAAAAACCCGCTAGCAGCCTGTACTTGAAACACATTAATAATAATTAAAATTGTATGTAAAATGTCTACAGGAGGGCGAGTCAAAAGACACAGGGCACGTCGTGGACTTTTTGCAAAGGCTGCCAAAACCATTGTTGAGCTTTCTTTGTTGGTAGTGGTCTTCGGACGATCACTACGTGGTTTGACGTCCACAGTCCCAGTTCCTCAGGGATGCAACAGTGCTGCAGTGTCTTTTTGGTTACAAAATTCCAGTTTCACACCTTTCAGAAATAGGACTTTCAGACGCAGGATTAACCTGGTTTAAATCTTATTTGATTAATAGGCGCTTTTTAATTCGCCTAGGGAATAGCGCGTCTGATACTGTTGCAGCTAAACGGGGTGTCCCACAGGGCTCTGTTCTTGGTCCTATTTTATTTATGATTAACATGCTTCCTATGGGCTCTATCATACGGAAACATGGCCTTTCCTTTCA
>JAUZSV010417151.1:0-10970 GCA_034780495.1 Parotocinclus cesarpintoi
CAGTAAATTGTAAAAAAAACCACATCATAGAGACGTTGGAATTGTATACAATCATTGTATACAATTAAATCAATTAAATCATTAATCATTAAAATTGCTTTAATAGAGAAAAGTTGAGCCAGTCCATGTTTTGTGTGCACAGCATTTGTGGTAAATAATTAACTGAGGATTTAAGAAACAAAATAGTGGAAAATAATACTACAAGTCAATATCCAGATATCTTAGAGTGCCTGCCCATTGGATGCAATGTCAGCATGTTACAGACAAGTTAAAAATAGTAAAATTGGTATTTCACTATACATCATCATCCTGATTAAAGGGTAGTCTATGGTAGAAGGCCCAGGAAATCCTCACTGCTGACTCAAATATAAAATTGCCCTCTTTTGATAAATTACCTCATTGTCCTGTTTGCAGAAAATACAATGAGGCCTTTAAAACATAATACATTCCCAATGGCCAGCATTGGGGACATTCAGTGTTGTTTGGGATTGCTTTGCTGCTTCTGGCACTGGGAGTGTATGTAAATGAATGGCATCTTGAAATCCAAAAACCACTGTCAGTAAGCTAGATGCCACTGGAACCTAATTGACGGGACAATGATCAAAAGCGTAGATTAAAGACGTATGTAAATACTTGATTTAACTTCTTTCTGAATTGTTATCTAACAATAATTAAGGGGCAAGAACTTGGTCCACATCATTGCGTGTGCGTGTGTGTGTGTGTGTGCATGTTTACTTATTTCTAACTTATGTTAGATAAATGGACAAAGATGTAAAACTTTTATTAATAGTGAAACAAATTATTTCAAATATTTTGGATTAAAAATAAATGATTTAAGAGAAATTATAAAAACAACTATAATAATGCCACTATTTGTGTGGTGTGAGTCCACATCTGTTGAGTTAAGCAGTGCTTATTGCCAACCTGACTTAGTTGTGAAAGTGATAGCTAGGAATTGAAAAAAGTTGCAAAAAAAGTGCAACATTCCAAAAGCGTCCAATCACAAGTTTAATTTACAAATTGTTACACAATATTGCATGCACAAAGATGAAGTGGTAGTTATTAAGACTCTGGATTGTATTCACTCTGTCAAACCACTTTTATAAGACAGTGGCAGTTCAGAAAATTCAAAAAGATGTATAAAATGACCATACAGGTACTGACAGACAGTGGTAGAAGAATGGCTTTGTACCGTGGTGGGTCTCAATATGACACATCAATAAATCTGCAAAGTGGAAAATTCCCTTTGAGATCAATAAAGTTTTATCTATGAAAACTTTATTTATTTGAAAATACTGAAGTAATCATCATTTCAATGCTACATGAGCTAAAGTGAACTGCATATAATAGTGGATTTTGTAATAAATGAATTACAAAGCTTCTTAGAGACTGTTGAGGACCTGTAGCAGAAACATAATAAAATCCATTACATGAATACCGGAACTATTACCAAGCTCAGTTACTCACACACATCCACACACCAGAGCAAGTCGTGTAGCACCAGTGTAGCCTGATGCTGAACCATACTGAAGTGTGACTGGCCCTTTCCCCACTCCCCCGCTGGCTCATGCTCACACTGGCTTCCCTGAAATGCACTTGGTGCTCGCATAGCACAGCAGACTTCATGGTTATACCTATCTAATTAAGTCATCACATACGTTTGTACCTATTTCTGGTTTTATTTGCGTGCTGACGCAGCTCTCTCATAATAAAAATGTATTGATTATGCCACACACTGGTTTTCATGCTGGCTTCTCATACTGAATTTTCCCTTTTTCAAGAGGGCTGGTGCACCCTGGCACAACTTGTGACAAACAAACCGTGCTTTGGGGGCCAATCACGCTTGAGCTTGGTACAGATTACGTAAAGTATACCATCAGAGTTCCAATATCCCATATAGCCACTACCTTTGTTTAATTTGTACTCTAAACAGTCTGTTAATGCTTTCACTCCATGTCCAGGAGGCGAATGTCTTTTATCCTGTATTAGCCAGAGTAGAGTGTTTAGGAATCAAGGCAAGTCTGCCTTTAAGTCTGCCTAATTGTTTCAAACTAACATTTTGAAAGATTTCAAAATAATCATTTTAGCTAAATCTAACATTCAGGAGAAAAATGTCATACTGTTAAAAACTATATATCACAGGGACACTGTAAGCAGCACCAACCCCCCACCCCCCCAAAGGAAACCCCATGGGCGCAGACGGGTGGACACAAACAGACCTGAACAATCCAACAGACAATAGAAAAAGATAAATAAATAGATAAGTAAATAAAATAACACTTACTCACACACACACACACACACACACACACACACACACCCCTTGCCCCTCTGAATCCTACTCTGGCACAATATTACACCCCTCGATGTATCTAAGAACAGGAAGCCATGTTTTGCGGAACACCTGCAGAGTCCCTGTCCTGTAGGAACGCAGTTTTTCCAGACCAATGTTGCCCAAAATGTCCTGAAGCCACCCATTGTGAGATGGAGGAGAAGAAAGCTTCCATTTTAAAAGAATGGCCCGTCTAGCCAGTAAGGTACCAAAAGCAATTACCCGCTGTTCCACCCCAGAGATATAGGGATCAGTAGGAATACCAAAGAGGGCCGTGACTGGGTTACCAACCAGCGGCACACCCAGGGCACGGCTAAGCGAACCAAAGACATCTGACCAAAAGGCCAGTAGCCTGTCGCATGCCCAAAACATGTGAAAATGATCTGCTGGTGAATGCCCACATCTAGGACATGCGTCAGACCTACCCGAGAAAATCCTCGACAGTTTGGCGTTTGTGAAGTGGAGTCTGTGCACTACCTTAAATTGTAGCAGGCAATGCCGTGCACAGATCGACGAGGTGTGAATCCTCCTCAAAATGAGAGCCCACTGTCTGTCCGAAATGGACACAGCCAAGTCCTGTTCCCAAGAGAGCTTCAAAGCACCAGTAGGAACCGTATTAGACGAGCAAACTATACCATAAATCGTAGAAATCAACCTTCCCCTGGTCGGATTTAGAGCCAAAATATGATCCAATTTGGATTCAGGTGGGCGATTGGGAAAGTGGGGAAAGAGGCGAGATACGAAATGTCTAACCTGAAAGAAACGAAAAAGATGACTGCTGGGCAAGTCGTACATATCCCTAACTGTTGAAAAGGACAGGAAAATACCATCGGCATACAGGTTACCAATGGTTGTAATGCCGTTCTCTGCCCATTTACGGAAAGCCAGATCTGTGGTAGCAGGAAGAAATTGATAATTGTGGGCAATGGGAGTACAGATTGCGCTACTACGAAGGTCAAGACACTTCCTAAACTGGATCCAGATTTTAATTGTGTTCCGAGCTACCGCGTTATTAGGTAGAAATTTAGCAGGTACTGGAAGCTGCGAACAAATTAAGGATTGAAGTGAATGTCGCGTGGAGGCGAGCTCGATTTGGGCCCAAGAAGGGCAGTCACTGACTAAGGTACCCTCGTTCCAGTAGAGTAATTTATGAATATTACAGGCCCAGTAATAATTACGAAAGTTAGGTAGGGCTAGACCCCCATCCATCTTTGGGAGCTGAAGCAACGATCGCTTTAAGCGAGCAGGTTTGCCACCCCAAATAAAGGGAGTCAAAATGCCATCCAGTCTGTTAAAGAAGGCTTTGGTAATTAAAATGGGAACATGCTGAAACAGGTATAGAAATTTAGGCAATATGTTCATTTTGATTAAGTTTACACGGGCAATCAGGGACAGGGGAAGAGAGGCCCACCTCCTCAAATCCGAGGAAACCTTATCTAGCATCGGCATAAAGTTTTCATCAAATAGTTTCCCGAACGAGTGGGAAAATGTAACGCCCAGGTACCTAAATGTCCCCCGAGCGACCTTGAAAGGAAAAGAAGATAAAGAGAGTGCGTGCGAAGCTGAATTTACTAAGAAGAGTTCACTCTTCTGAAGGTTTAATTTGTAACCGGATACCTTGCTAAATTTTTGGAAAATTTCGAGAACGTAGGGAAAAGAAGAAGCAGGATTGGAGACATATAGCAAAAGGTCATCTGCATACAAAGAAACTTTATGAACAGTGTTGCAGCGCAAGATCCCCTCAAAACCCTGGTGCTGACGGAGCCAAATAGCCAAGGGCTCTATAGCCAGGTTGAACAACAGAGGCGAGAGAGGACAGCCCTGACGCGTTCCACGGCCAAGTGAGAAGGGTGAGGAGAAGGTGTCGTTGGTGAGGATACAGGCAGTAGGCGCGGCATAAAGGAGGCGAATCCAGGAAATAAATCCAGGACAACAGCCGAACTTTTCCAAAATAAAAAATAAGTAGGACCACTCCACTCTATCAAATGCCTTTTCGGCATCAAGTGAGACAACCACCTCCGGGGTGTCAGTGGGGCTTGAGTATAAAATATTCAACAGCCTCCTGGTGTTGAAGAAGGAGTGTCTACCCAGCATGAAACCAGTTTGGTCCGGAGCTATCAAATCAGGCAGAACCCGTTGGAGACGCGAAGCCAAAACTTTGGAAAGGATCTTAAAGTCTACATTTAGTAATGATATCGGCCTATAACTACCACATAGGATGGGATCCTTGTCCTTCTTGAGCAGCAGTGCGACAGTTGCGTTGGACATTGAGGCAGGCAGGAGGCCGAGCAGAAATGAGCTGTTATATACCCTGGCCAGAATTGGAGCAAGCAACGATGACAATTCTTTGTAAAACTCAGTCGTAAACCCATCTGGGCCTGGAGATTTGCCAGACTGTAGAGATTTTATAGCCTCTTGTATTTCGGGGACAGTGATAAAGGAACCCAACCCATCAAGATAAGCAGGCAGGACCTGAGGAAATGAAAGCGTATCAAAAATATTGAACTCTGCCTGACTGAAAGGCTGAGACTCAGAGGTATAGAGGCCAGCATAATAATCCGCAAAAAATTTATTAATTAATTTGGCATCAAAAACCACACCCCCAGTGGGAGACTTGACTTTGGATATTAATCTGGAGGCTCCAATTGACCTAGCCTGGTAAGCAAGGAACTTCCCAGCTTTGTCACCTTGCTCATAGGTGCGTAATTTGGCTTGTCTCAATTGTGTTGCAATCCTACGGGTCATTAAGAGATCATACTCAGACCGAAGTTCGAGGCGTCTCTTATATAGAGAGGGAGAAGCGACTGCCGCAAATGCAGCATCCACCCTGCTCAGTTCCTCCGCCATCTAAGAGAGTCTCAGCCTTTCAGTTTTCCTGGAGTGGGAGACGAACGAGATAATTTGGCCCCGTATAAATGCCTTAAAAGCCTCCCAGAGGGAGTGGATCCCAATCTCAGGCGAGTCATTGAGGGAAAAATAAAACGCTGTTTGGGAGAGAAGGAATTTTTTGAAATCTTCATCCGCAAGCATATAGGAGCTAAACTTCCAATGCCTAGGATCAGGACGACTACCCGGAAGACACGAGTCAAAAGATGTGGGCACATGGTCCGAAATAACCATAGGGCAATAAGAAGTTGAAGAAACCTGGGAAATCAACTTATTATCTAGCAAAAAGAAGTCAATCCTTGAGAAGGTGTGGTGGACACCTGAAAAGAACGAAAAAGCTCTATCTGACGGGTGAGTCACCCTCCAGGGGTCTGTAAGACCCAGTTGAGAAGCCAGGTCCAAAATCCGACTCGCTGACTTAGATAGAGCTGACTGTTTAGTCGAAGATCTGTCGAGGAAGACATCCTGCACCAGGTTAAAATCACCCCCAATGATAATACTGTGAGAATTTAAGTTTGGAAGGCCCAAGAAGAATTTATCAAAGAACTCAGGGTCATCCCATGTAGGCGCATATACACATGCCAATGTAACAGGAAGTCCCTGCAATGTACCCGAAACTGCCACATAACGCCCGTTAGAGTCAGCGATAGTGTTAGTTGGTTCAAAATGTATACCTTTGCGGATAATAATAGCCGCTCCCCTTGCCCTGACAGAGTATTTGGAGTGGAAAAGATGACCCATCCATGGCTTTTTAATACGATTTAACTCTGAGGATTTAATGTGCGTTTCCTGCAGAAATATGACATCGGCATGAAGATGTCGTAAGTGAGAGAAGACCTTACCGGACTTGACAGCACCATTCAAACCATTGGTGTTCCAGGACACAAAGCGCAAACTGTTATTTCTGGTAGACATGGCTCTGTACTGCATTGAATGGTCCACAGGACACCTGAACAATAATATCAAACAATGAGGGGTAAAACAAGCAAATAGGCACAAGAGCAAAAGGGACAAGGAGAAAAACTAACATAAAATAAAATAGATACACACAAGACAATCCACACATACTGCGCCCAAGCCCCACCCTCCAATGGTCCAAAAGGCTACACGCCAAGGCCCTACACATAGTAACACCTTAATCGCCCCGTCAACCGCACACGCATATAAACTGGAATAGAGAACCAAATATTCCTTCAAACTCCCCCAAAATGCAACTAAAACGAGAATAAATAAAATGAAAGCACTCATACACAAGTCTTTGGCATACCCCTAGCAGGAAAAGAAAATGCTGAAAAAAAAAAAAAAATAATAATAATAATAAACACAAAAAAAAAATAATAATAATAATTTTTTTTCTCTTTTTAACAAATACCAAAAATGAGAGCCTAAGAACCAGCATAACAAAACTTTCAGGTAATAAAACGGTAAAATATACCGCCAAACATGAAAGCATTAGAAGACCAGTAACCACAGTCCAACCTTACTTCAATGTGGCATGAGCACGTACTATTACGAGCCACTCGGCTGTGATGTTCTAACAAATTCTTCTGCTTCAGCAACAGAGTTTAGTCTTGTCTTGACCCCGCTCCCCGCTGAAACAAAAAGCCTCGCAGGGAACCGCAGCACTGGCTTGTGGCCCGCCTCATACAGTCGCTTAAGCACGTCTTTATATTTGGCACGCTGTTCAAGAACCTCCGGAGCATAATCATCGTAGATAGCAACAGAGTGTCCACGGTAGCTGAGGTTGCCTCTTCTAGAGCGCGCTTCACGGATAATGTTCTCCTTAACTCTGTAGTTGTGCAGCCTGATGATCACAGCCCTCGGCCTGTCCCCACGCTGCGGCCTGCTAGCGAGCGACCGATGAGCTCGGTCTATCTCCGGTGGCGCAGAGAGCGTGTCACCGAATACCTCTGAAAGAAATTCTGCAAAGAAAGAAGAGGGACGCGGACCCTCCATAGCCTCGGGCAGTCCGATAACTCGGATATTGTTGCGCCTACTGCGGGACTCAAAGTCAACCACCTTAGCCTGTAGCTTAGCATTCGAGTTCTTAAGGTCCGCGCAAACCGCTTCCAGCGAACGGACACGCTCGTCTAGCGAACTCGAATTAGCTTCCAGAGATAAAATCTTTTGACCGTGGTCTGTTACCTCCAACTGCAAATGATCCATCTTAGACTCTAATGCTGCCAGAGCGAGCCTATGGTCGGCACAGATGGCATTGCGGTGTTCCTCCAGTAATGTAGTCAGCAACGCGACGCTGACTTGCTTGTCCGACCCTTCGGCTGTGTCAAATTTCGGAGATGGCTCTTTTCTGCTCTGTTTCGCCGATTTAGAGGCCATTATCGGGTCTTGTGTGGTTACTACCAAGATAGTTTGGTAACAGATTAAAGATAAGGCAGGTAATGATCAATTACGGGGAGATTAAAGTGGAAACGGAAAAAAAGCGTGTCGGAGACTGCACGAACACGTCCTACTCACTCGCCGCCATCTTGAGTCCCACTTTGGCTTTTCTACAGTCATTCTAGTATATAGTAAGCATAAGATCTTATCACTATCTTTTACAAAAAATTTTTTTACAGTTTATTCACTAGAAATGTTTGCACTTAGTTATATCAGTAAATGAACTGCATGTACTCAAACTGTTAACACAACTTGAAAAATTCTAAGGTACCTTTTTAAGTTTGGCAGTGAAAGCTAAAGACACTGAAACATGAGAGTCACTTTCCTGTTGAGAGTAAAATGGACAGGCTTGTTTAAAAGAACCATGTAAAGTTAACCATGGGCTATATGATGATTCGCTCAGCTCTGCACAATCTTACAATGCCACAATATCCAATGATGTTGATGCGGTTTGGCATTATGGTTCTTAATTGGGCAGCCTTGACATTTTATTTAACTCTTCTAAAATGATAAATGTATGGACTTTCATCTATATATTTTTGATGTGCATTGTAATATTTCATAAGAGTTAAGTTATTAGAGGGTTAATATAAGTAACTTTTTCCTGAAAGTGCTGCCTCGTTAAAGTTGTGACCAAATTGACTTGTACAAAAAATTTAACAATTTTCCCAAAATGAGTGTAGGTAAATTCACTGCATTTCTCAGCAGTGTATTTGTTCCTGTATGTATTTTAGTATTGTTTTTATGTTGCAGTTGTGTACTGGGCAAATGTTTCGTATTTATTATGACTGTCAGGCTGTTAAAATGATTATGCACGTTTTGGACTATTTAACATGACTTTTTTTATTTTATTTTGTACATATACTGATTATTTTTGTTTACCTGAGTTAAGAAAGGTTGATTAACTTAAAAATGCTTTCTCAAGCTTGAGTTGATTCATTAATTGCTAGCCAGAACCTTTTTTAAGCCACTCAGTGGATTTAGGTTTTATTTTTTATGTGATTAAAGTAACCCAATGTCATATTGATATCTGCATGCTGCCTGCTTTCAGCTTTTTTCATCGAACATCTATTTCACTTGGCAGTTAAAGCATTTGTCTGTCTGTATTTCCCTCTTCGCTGAATGCCTCTTTTGCAGCTTCTCATGTTGTCTGACTTTAGCAGCCCTGGCGATATTCTAACAATATTTTGACATTTCTTGCACTTGGCCTGCTTATTTTTTATTGTAGTTTAAATACTAAACCGTACATCTTTTGATATCTGCCTAGTTAAGCAGAGCTATATCACCCCCTTGTACCTCCTTGTACTTCAGTCTGTGTGATGGATTTTCAGCATGCTTGTGTGCCAGGAGGCAAAGGATGAGCAATTCTTATCTTACACCACTATTTACAGTGAAATAATTGTTTTCTGTATCGCTAGTACATATTGTACACATTCCAACAGATATATAATTTAACATATATAATTATACATTGTTTTGACAGAATCAATTCTTAAAAAAGAATTGACAGGGTCAGAAATATTGTTACTTTTGTATCGATCCTCAATCCCTACTGTGGTTTCATGTAATAGTAATCCATGCCATAATCTTTAGTTCACTGTTCACTATTGTTCCAAGCTTAGATTTTATTTAACGGAGACAAAAAAGAGCATTAAAGAATAATGATCAACTTTATTAAATGTCCCCCACCCTGAAAAGCTGTGTGGCAACCTTTTTTTGAGGAACACCTTTCTTGCTTGCTCCTGGGCTTATATTAGTACTTATTTGAAGTTTATATGTTTTGCCTGCATCTCATTTATCCCACGCATGATGTAAATGTTAAGGTCATATGGGAGGTCGGGCAGATGTCAACACAATAGGTGTAGGATTAAAGTATGGCAAGGTGTGGCCTTTTCTCAAAGGCTGCCAAAACCTTTGTAGATTTATTTTTTTTTTCACTACGTGGCTTTTCATCCACAGTCTTGGTTTATTGGAATTTGACTATGAGGGATGCAACAGTGCTGTCTGTGACTATGATACGGCAACTTCATTCCCCAGATGTCAGAATCGTCAATTCCATCTTCAGTTACCTGTGGCAAACAAGTTTTGAACTGTGTTTTTGAGACAAATCTTCTTTGATATGCTACATCACTTTCCTATTGGAAAAACTTGCCCTTATTCCAAAATGGCGGTGTTCAAGATGCCATGTTGTGGACATAAGAGACTAAAAGATCAAAGATAGACCCCCTCACCCATTACTTGATGGGGTATTCAGGTATGTCATTTTCCCCTTTATTTCTGAAATAAAAGGCCTGCAACTTTTAATATGCCCGGTATATGCAGTCATTTATATTTTTAAATGCTTAATCCTAGCCAGCAGCACAGGGTGCAAGGCAGGAACAGCATTTGACAGCGTTCTTATCCAGTACTTACTGTTACAGTATACATACTGTTATATTTTCTATGTGAAAGCACCAGCAAACCACAATAAGTGTAACATAAATGACAATGTTTTTAATATATTTCATTTCAACATAAATCAAAAAAGCTCTTACAAAAGTACATATTTGCTTTGACTTACTCACTTGTTAATTCTAATTTGAGTAGTGTTATTACAGCATATATATATATATATATCTCACTTAATATACACTTGGATCATTAATGTTTTATCACCCTAGTGGCACTCACCACTACTTTGCTTCACTTAAGTGTTTGACAGTGCAGACACCTTTGCAATGTAATGAGGTGTTTCATGGTAATTAAGAGTTATTGCTGAATTATTTTTTTTTAAACCAAATGTAATAGAATATAGAAACATAATAAATTATAGGTCACTCAAAGACTATTTAAAAGTGACAACAAAACAATATTGATGATCTGTCTCATCTCGCTAAAGATATAATTGAACAAAGCAACTTCTGTTATTCTTATTAGCACAAAATCTAATGAACAAAATGCAAGTTTTTCACATTTACCTTAAATTCATTAAGTTCCTAAACACTTTTTTTTTTACATTTGCTTTAAGTGACACTGAAAGCTAAAAAGATAAAAATGTCCACAGTTGGGGCAATGGCTTTGATGTTTTAAACAACCAGACCTGTAATGAACCTCTCTCGAAGGAGAACGGGAGTTTTTGCAGCTCAGTGAGGAGGATATTGTGAAAGGCAAATAGTAAAAAAGTTTTAAAAAAAAAAGTTTATTCTGAGTTCAGTTTAAGAGACCAATAACAGCCTGCTGGGAAAAATATGACACATTGTTGGGTATTATGCATTTGCTATATATATATATATATATGTATGTGTGTGTGTGTGTGTGTGTTTGTGTTTGTGTGTGTGTGTGTGTGTAAATGAATTACCTAAGAAAATAAACTTTT